>VMDR010007507.1:0-40236 GCA_007922815.1 Macrotus californicus | reverse complement strand
TCCAGCTCTGTGATTCCTAAGGCCATGATTTAGCTACAAGAGTCAAAATTCCTTCTGAGGGAGATTCATTTAGTTACTTGGATAAGATCATTACTCTTATACAGGGTTATTAATCCTAACATGACTTAAAAACTAAAATGAACTGGAACCTGTATACTGGGGGATTGGGAAGAGATTGATTCATTACAAGTACCCAGCAGAGATGTAATGTAACAGATTCTGGGTTTACTCTTTGAATCTGTCAGGAAAAATTAGGAAGGGCAAATTTGTTCCTAGTGGGTACACGAGCACTGTAATTTCCTTGCTGAAGTTCACACCCAAGAGTAATTCTGATTTGCCCTTTTGCTGCTCATTTCATTCTGTATTTACCAAGTCTACACAGAAAATTAAAACAACAAATATTGGAAATGCAAGAAGCCACAGAGAGCTAGTTGACATGATCAGTGTAGAGAAGGGATTAATAATTATTTCCTCTGTTCTGAACTCTTTGTTTCTGGAAAGGCAGAGAAGAAGACAGAAAGGGTGGAAAATGAGTTTTTCCAGGAGTCATGGGGTCCTTTCTGTTAAAGTACCAAGCAAGAAAAACTAAAACCTTGTAAAACTGTGAGACTTGGAACAATAACGTAAGCAGGCTAGAGGTGACTATTGTACATTAAAACAAAGGCTTTTGATTTCTAGAATAATCAATCAAATATGCTTTACAGTATTCTAACTTGTGGGAAGTAAAGCAAATGGAACAAAAACAAAAAGAACCCTACTAACAAATATGTGGCATGTAAATGTAGAAACATACACTTCAGAGAAGCCTTAAGGAGAACACAAGCTCTAGGTATCAACTTCTTAGACTTGTCACTTGTCTAACTTTACTATGGAGTTTGTTGTGCAAGGGGCTGGCTTGCAAATCAACAGATTTCCCTGAATATTTGAGTGATATGAGAACGATCACAGATAATGTTCTTTAGGGAAAGAATATATCCTTAATTTACAGACAGACTAAGGCCCAGAGATGTCAATTGAGTTTCCCGAGGTCACACAACTTGTTCAGAACAGAATCTGGACTAGTACTCAGGCTCAGATGATGAACACTGACCCCCTGATATCATTGGGTCTGTGTTGGTTTTATTCTCCTTTGTCCCCTGTTGCATATAAGGCATACTTTTCAAATATTTGTAAGGATCCAATGACAGGATCCACTCCTTTGCCTGAAGGAATATATGCAACAACCTATAAGGGTCACATTAAGAAATGGCTAAACTCTTTAACAGTCTTCCTAAAATTGATTTTTGACTCCAAACTAACAGTTGAAAAAGTAAATACTGGAGGACTTAAGCACCTAGCTCTGGACTCAGCTATTCCTGGATTTAGGTTCCAACTCTGCCACTTACTCTCTGTGTCATCTTGGAAACATTAATTAATGTCCCTAAACTTCAGTTTCCTTACTGCAAAGTAGAGGTAATAATGGTAGCTACTTTATATGGTTGTTTTAAGGATTTATTTATGCAAGTAAGGAATAGTACAAAGTATGAATTATTTTTAAAATATTTATTTATTCATATTTTAGAGAGAGGGGAAGGGGAGGAGAAAGAGAGGGAGAGAAACTTCGATGCCAGAGAGAAACATGGACCAATTGCCTCTCGTTAGTGCCCCAACCAGGACCAAACCCACAACCTAGGCATGTGCCCTGACCGGGAATTGAATCAGTGACCTTTTGCTTTGTGGGATGAACCAACCAACTGAGCCACACCAGTCAGGGCATGAAGTAAGATTTTAATAAGCAGTATTAGAAAACAGAGCCAGGTATGAAAAAAATTAAGGATATAATACATATTAAGAGAAAGGAGAGAGACTGTTTCTCTTAATATTTATTAAACTCCATTTTTGTCTTAATGTTTATTAAACTCTATTTTTTTCCTTCCCTCGTTGCTTAAATGCATTTTTCTCAAATATGCTTACCCTGGTAACTTTTCTTGTAGGCACCAACTGCACACCCAGTTCAAAAGTAGTGACTCCGAAAATATATTTTTAATCCTTAGAAGTTTGCCCTTGGAGAAGTCAACAAGGAAAATGTAACCAGAAATTAGAAAGTGGTGATTAAACCCACAGGGACTTAGCACAGCTAAGAGAGGAAAGGGACAGACTGTAGTGAGACAGACTTCCAGAGTTCTAGAGCTGGAGCTGGCCCTGGAGCTCATCCAGTTGACTCACTTATTTTAAAGAAAAATAAAAAGAATTCCAGAGAGGTTACTCCTGTACCTGAGGTCTCACGGCATTTCTACTTGGAGGACATCACTTTTGACTCTCCATATTTCTATTTATTTTTTAAATTTCAGTTTATTTTACATGCTCTTGAATGCTTCCCATGCTGTATTTGTAGGGGTTTATTGGAGCTTCTACACACATTGGTTCCTACCCTTTGGATTAGCTGTGATTCTTGAGGGACCTTACCAGGGTGATTACAAGTTTAGGTGTTCTAGATGATGAACTTCTTGCTGGTGACTGCTGCCTCACTCCTGCCTCCAAAGTTGGCAAAGATCCTCGACTGCTGCCTCACTCCTGCCTCCAAAGTTGGCAAAGATCCTCCACTAGCCTGTGTTCATGACTATGCATTTCCTCCTGTTATGCCCTTTATTACCCTGATTCCATCCCCTGACTTCTGAGAGGCCCATTAACAAGCAAGGACAGAAGCTGGAACTAGTTGAAGAAACCTCTCTTCTAAACAGGAAACATGTTATCTTTGGAGGACTTTTCCAGAGAATGTGACAAAGTATTTATAGGAGGGGCAAACCCCAGCAAGCCATGCACAGATGAGGACAAAGACTGGCACCACCGTGTCCCTTATCCACACAGGAGGCAGTGATGTGTCTGTAGGTGGGAACTTTGGCTTTTTCTTTAGGGCCTTAGAGCTGCAGTGAAAGAACACCTGTAATGACTTTGTAAGTCTAACCCATTACCCCCTCAGCACCCAGTATTTAGGGAGCAGCCGCAGTGCTTGCTTGGTAATGGCAGGGTTTCTATGGGTTATGCCTTAGAACAATTACTTACAGACTTCAACATTTCAGCACCACCTGAAGAGCTTACTAAAGTTCAGATGGCTGTGCCCACACCCTAAGAGGTCTGGGGTGGGACTGATGCTGCTGGCCCAGTGTCCACACTTGAAGAACCACTGCTATAGGAGGAAGACGTCTGTCTTGCCTTCCTTTCTACCTATTTCCCTGCCTCAACCATACCTTCTTTTTATCTTCAGCCACTCAGGCCTTCTTTCCAGTTCAAATCTGCTGGCGAAGTCTCTTTGCACACTCATACACAATTGATCATTGCAACTTAAATTTTTAATTCTCTCCAGACATTTACTCTGTAACAGGGCCTATTGATGAGCTAACCTTTATCTTAGACGCTGCTGGTACAGGTTGCAGCTCCGGCACTTTCCCTAGCACCTCTTTGTGTACACTGATGTGCATGGGGTCTTCTGGTTTGTGCAACTGAAGATGGTGGATGCAGGTGAAATTTATTGTAGGTTGGCTCCTTAAAGGGAAGTGGGTGTCCCATGAAGAATGGCATTTTCCCTCTGCTTCAGCTGGATCCTTGGACTGAATTTGACTCCCTACCCCCCACCAGTCCTTGCTTAGAAGAAAGCAGAGAGAGTGGTTTAATGAAAATATGTCAAATTCTAGGCACAAACAAAATTGTGTGGGGGCCTGGGCAAAGGGGGTGGGTCTTTTCTACACTGACACCTATCAGTTACTGGTTAAGGGCTCCTAAAGAGGGCACATGAGTTTTCAGGTGCCCCGGGCTCTGCCTTCCAGTAGCTTGAGGGAGTCTTGAAAAAACTTGCTGGCTTGAATGTAAAGCACACCAAAAAGATAAGGGGCATACACACACACACAGTCAAAAGATATCTTAGGCAATCTGGGTGGAGCCCTGGCTTTACCTAATACAACAGGAAGACTTTAAGCAAGTACATAAAAGCCAGTTGGTAATGGCGTGGGGGGCGGTGGTGCATGAGACTCCTGGAAGCCATCTATTTATTTGCCTTTGATGACATCTTATCCAACTTGCCCTAGGAAATTATCCATGAATCTCTGAAGAGCAGGAGGCTGTCTGTTCCAGAATGGTCCCCCTAAGAAGCTCTTTTTCTGTGGCTCTTTAGTGGCAGGGGGTGCCTGCTTGTTGGGTAAGCCCGAGAATCCTAGTGAGGACTGCCAATACAAGGCTTCTTCAGGCTGAGGTTAGCAACTAAGCATTTAAATCACCTTGCTACATTGCCTGACTCTTTCAGGCAGGGTGCCCAAGGGTGGTCTGTTTTCTGGGACAGCCTGCCAGCTGCCTTTCATGCTTACTTTCCTTTATCCAGGTAGCCAGGAGCCCTCCCCACCCAACCACCCACTGAAGCAGCAGGCTTGGAAATCAGGTGCATCCACAGACGTGAATTTTGCAGCATCATTTGCACGTTTAACCTTCCTCTGCTTCTCTTATTCTCAGGCAGATGCAGGCAAAGGCATTTCTGTAGAAATTTCCATGCTGTTGAACAAGGCTGGCATTTTGATGAAATAAATAATTGTTAGGACTGTTTCAGTCTTACCTCCCTAGGTCTCTTTTAAGAAGGGCATTTTGAGCAACTGTGTTATAAAGACATTTCATCAATGAAAATATCTTGGATTTTGTTTCACCCATGACTCAAGGACCGTATTATGGTTTATCTTTCACATTCACACAGAAGCATTGAGTTGTGCTTTTTTCACGGAAAGCAAGACTGGTCATGAAATCAAAAGACCTGGCTCCCACTTATAAACGAGGCTACTTCCTCTGTGATGTGGGCTAAGAACTTGTTTTGCTCACTTAGGATCGATATTGTGAGGGTCAAGGGAAAACAAGCCTACTTGTGGGACAGTTAGGAGCAATACAAAATAAAGAATTTATAGCATAGAAAAAAACCATGTAATTATTGCTCATGCTGGGCCAATGTAATCAACATCAGCATGCCTATCTAAAAGGGATCACCCTTTGCTTTCTGGGTGATTTTTGTATCCAGATAGACCTGGGGCTCAAACCCAGGCTATTTCCCTTATGAGCTATTTAAGCCCAAGAAAGGGATAGCAGCTCTCTGAGTATGTTTTCATATATTTTCCTTTTAGGAGGTGGTGAGGTTTGTAGCCAACATAGTGTCTATAAATGCCTGGGAGGGTTCCCGCAACTCAATCAATAATATTTCATTATCATTTTATTTTTTTACTTTTGCCAACTATAAAGGAACTCTTGTACTACAGAGAACAAACTCTTGTCTGGCAGTGACTGCTGTCACTGAGACATAAGATTCAATTATGGAACCTCTGTCATTGGCTCAAGCACAATGAGTTGAATAAGAAGGTGCTGCGTTTCCCTGAAGAAAAAATATCTCAGAGTCAAACCATCACTGACAGTCAAATATTGACATCTCTGTTTTTGTTTTTGTTTTTCATCAATAAGGCCCTAGTTGGAGATCACCTGTTTTTTGCCCAGCTAGGCTTGCCTGTTCCTGATCTCCCTGCAGAGCTCCCTGCTCCTACCCCAGTGCCATAGATAAGACAACATTGGCAGCTTTGGCTGCAATGAACTGATATAATGCCTTCTTCCTTGTGAACAATTCCCTCGCCAGCCAGCATGCTTTGGGCTCCTTTCTCCATAACTCAGTTTGCAATTAGTGTCTATAACTCAAGCAATTATTGTCTGTCACTCAAGTAGCACCTATTGTTCTTTTCTTGTGTAGACCACACAGTGTTGTACTGTAAGTATATACACACACCTTGAGTTTTCTGCCTTGTGTGTGCTGATCTCTCCAGATACATTCTGAGTGCTTTGTGGGTGTGGGCCGTGCCTCTCCTACCCCAGTACTAATGCAGAGCTGACAGTGCAGTGGGGGCACACAGTAGGCATTTGATGTGACTTTATTATCTGATGGAAAGCCAGTAATGGTTTCTGTGGAGAATGTCTGCCAATTTCATGCTATTGGTCGCTGCTAAAATGTAGAGAGTGTTCTCAGAAGGTAAATCAATTGCTTTGCTCTACTGGATACTTTTTTAAGGGTAACATGTTTAATGCCAGTATCTCAGGAGAAGAGAGGGAACCAGATGTGTTTAATATGTGGAACTATTTACATATTAAAAGTACTTGTTTTGAAAGATACTAGACACACACACAAAAACTACATACAACATTGTGTCATTTAATAGAGGCCCCAAATAGGCAAAAGCATGCCGTTGCCCCTGCCCCAGGAGATGCAGTGACAGGATGCTTACAGGAGGAGGCTTCTGGATACTGTGATACTTGTGTCTTGGTCAAGAGGATGGTTGGAGAAGGGTGTTCAATCTTGTGAATGTCCCTCCAGCTGCATACTTATAATCTGTATACTTTTATTTTTGTATATTATTCATTAATAAAGTAAAAGATTTCTTATTTGTGTTCTCTTATTTATTTTTGCAGAATAAGAGTAAAGGCAATGTCAACTTAGGTTCAAATAGAGAGGACATCCTGACCTCCCCTTTGCCTTCTGCCCCACCTACCTTGGAAAAGAGGAATTCTGCTTGTGTGGGGCTGCCTTTGGACTTTTAGAAACAAGGTTTATAGAGAAATGAAAGTCAGCTGTTAAACAATCTAGAACTTGCCCAGACAGCACAGACGCCTAAGCAGAAGTGGCAGGTGATTCTTCTCTATCATCTACTGTGAAAATAGCCATCAGTGGGTCAGCTCCTGGCTGAGGTCTGCAAGGACCCTGCTGTCTCACCAGGCTCACAGATGGAGAGAGCGTTTGTGGGGAATGTTGGCAAGGTGTTTGCATGTATATTCAGATATTGAAATCTCATGGTTTATTAAGAGAGACAAAATATGTATTTGTGGTCTATTTTTTTTTGAGAGAAGAAAATTTAATATATACAGAAACTAAAGCTTGATAATCTAACAACATATTTTTGCTAAAGTCATGTTTTTGGTGAGCAAAAAGTCTTTTACATGTTTCTTCTCTTTTTGGGAGGGTTTGCATATGAGCTTCATATGCAAATATAAAATCAGAACCTGCTGACTCTGTCCTTGTGGAGGGAAGTACTGAACACCACGATAATCTAAATTCTGTGCCCATATGACCAGGCCCCAGGATCAGACTTTACTGAGCTTTACTCTGGGACACCTGGAATGATGTTTCTCAACCATACATCAGTCACCTGTGTTGCTTAGGAAAAACTATGAATTCCTGGGCCCCAACCCACACATCATAAATCTCTGGTGGGCGGGCCTCAGAATGCTACACTTGGAATAAGGCCTCCTGATGATTCTCCATCACATTAAAGTTTGAAAACCATTGGCTTGGTGTTTTCTGGCAGGGTCAACACATTCTAGGAAGGGGAGCCAAGATGGAGGGGGATGATCCAGGAAGTTTCCCAAGAATCTCTGGGCATCAGTGTTGGGAACTTTTACAAAGTTTGCACCTCTGTCCTTCTCTATTGGTAGAAATTCTGACTTTAGCATTCCCTTAGAATCACAAAATTGTCCCTTTTAGTGTCTTTCTTTTTGTCACAGCAGGCCATTTCTCAAAGAACAGTGTCTCCGCCTTTTTGTGGATTGTTTTTTTTTTCTTTCTAAAAGATATTTGAAAGAATTCTCCCTCTCTGGTTTTTGCTCAGTTGACTTTATTACAAGGACAGGCCACTAAAAAAAAGTACATCTGGTGGATATGCTAGTTAAAGAGAAAAAAACTTTTGGAAAATTAGCTAGAAATAAACCACAAGGGGAAAAAGATTACCTCTGGTATAAATCAGCATGTTTTAGAGAGTGCTTGCAAGGAAGCGCCCAAGGCAAACTGGTTGTTTTCTTCCATTCCCAGAATCATCCTGGATGGTGGAATTCAAGGCCTTGAGAACTCTGAAGCATTGTTTCACAATTTCACTATTTTTACCTTAACTTTATAATCTCTCAAGCTCTGGGACAAGAGAGTGCTCAACTTTGTCTTTGGTAGATTGAAAAAATGGCAGGCTTGCAAACGAAATAGGCAAGATGTCAGATTTGATGGATAGTTTTTAAGAATTATAGACTTGGGAGTCTGGGTCTCTCAAGGTAGTTTCCTGGTATGGCTAGCAAAGCATTCTATAGTGTCAGACTTGTATCTGGTTGTGTGAATCTATGTCCTTTAGGGTGGAGGTTTCTAGTGGAGTTCCACAGACTTCAATCCTTGGTTCTGATTTTTTTTTTTAAGCCAATGGCTGAATGAGATGATGCAAAACAAGGAAGGACCATGCATATATTGGTTACAAGAACAATTCTGTTTATTTCATCAACAAATTAAAAGGATGATTCCAAAAGCTCCAAAAGAAAATTTAAGAGGGGTGAATATATGCTTCTGAATTTGCTTCGAGAAGTTAAACATGGATATAAAAATAAGGGAGACTTGGTTTGGTAGCAGCTTCTCAAGAACATCTGTGGTTGTAATGAAACACAACCTGAACAATATTAGCTGTCAAAAGATAGAAGCTAACCAATAAAATATTAGACAGCTGGGCAGGAGATTATGAAAATAATTATTTGTGCCAATCAGGCCACACAGAAAATTCTATTATGTTCTAGTATGATCTTTTAAGGAGGGTTATAATTGGCCTGGTGTTAAGATGATGATGAGTTAGTTTAGAAACCATGTCCTAAGGGAAATGTTTGAAGAAACTTGAGAAGAAAAAAAATATATAGTAGTTTTGGTGAATAGCCTCCTTAAGACTTTGGAAAAGTTACTATATAAGAAGGGTTGTTCCATACTAAAGTAAGATGGGGGTACAGATGTCATAAGATTTGGGGACCTTCTAGAAAAACATTAACAACTGAAACGACATAACAGAAAATCTCGTCTACTGGAGAGTATTGACATGCCCTGAAGAGGTGGGGTCAGGATGTTGAAGAGGAGATTTATTTGATGAAGGATGGATTAAAACAGAAGGTCTCATACCTGGTTGCTACCAGAGTAACCTGGAGGCTATGTTTTAAACATACTAATGTCAGGAATCCATCTCAGAAATTCTAATTGAGTAGATGTAGAGAAGGGTTCAAGGACCTAGATTTTTAAAGCAGAAATTTCCTCAGATAGCTCAAATATGCCGTCAAATTTGAGAACCACAAGGCCTCTACAATTCCTCTTCAGTTTCATGATTCTAAGTGAAGGTAAGGCCCGTGTGGGAATGGTCTGGGCAGCGGCTCAGTGAGCTTGCACTTGCTCTCTAGCTCCTTACATTTTGTTCAAATTCTATCTGAGTCAGGCACTATGGGGGGCATTATCTCACTTAATTCTCATGACAGACAAGTGAGGGAGACATTATCTTTAGAATCACGTTATACTTGTGGAAACTGAGATGTAGAGAAGTTAGACAATGACTTAGTGGCAGTATTGGGCGTCAAGTCTGAATACTATGATGGCAAGTCGGTTCTCTCCACTGATTTGCTCTTTTGCCTTCCACTCTGCTGTTCAGAAAACAGAGAGTGTTAAGGCCTAACATACATACAGAGATGTTTCCTGAAAAAAGTAGGAAAATGATAAATGGGAGACTTCTTGATTTTCCTTTCTTATCCCCTCTTCCCCAGAGCTATGTCTATAGGCTCTTTATTCTCCCTCTGACACATTAGTGAAACTTGTTTCTTTCATCTTAAGATAGGATTTCTTTGTTACTTTAATGATCAAAACTGTCCTGGATTTTTCTTTTTTTCAGATCAACACTGACAATATTTTTTTTTGCCTACTGAGAGCTGTATTTGTTTGTGCAGAACTTACCTAAATGGATTGGGAGGAATAATGCTGTTTTCCAGAAATAGTCCCAGTAGGCATGACCAGCATGCCTTTGTCCTCACAAGCATTATGTTGTAGATGACAATCCACAGTAGGTTGCATGTGACATGAATGCAGTTAGAAATACACAGAAAACACTCCCCCAGCCAACCATCAACATAATGTAAACGTTCTTAGTGAAAATTCCCCTACAAATGAAGCACAGTGTGCCTGGCTGTGCATCCTGTCTCTGAGCTTTAGAATAATGCACGGCATGCAACATCAAGCAATTGCTCAGAGAATCGTGTTTTCAGCTATAACAATACTATTATCTATCTATCTGCCTATCTATCTTTATCTATACTCTACCTAATTTCTGTGGACTTGAATTGATTAATTAAAACACTTGAGTTGGGATTCTAATTCCCCCAAGCCCAGCTACTGCAGGAGCAGAGATTCTGCAGGTATTTATAATCAATACACTTTCGAATAAGGCTTCATGAACACAGAGAAAAACTGTTCCCGCAGTTGTCAGCTCTCAACCCCTCTCATCCCAGTCCCTGGTGACCTTTGAAACACGAATCACACAAATCAAACAGTTCCTTCATTCCAAGCACAGGTTCGATGCTTTTTTTTTTTAAAGCCTCTTTAAAAATACAGTAAATTTAAATAAAATCTCCAGGCAGGTTGTTCAGTCGTGTCTGACCTTTTTGTAAATCTGATAAATCAAGTTCCACTGTGAACCTCGCACCCCTGGTAGAAAGCTCCGCCACATGGAGTGGTAGGTCCCCGCGCAGGGGCAGATTGGTTTTACTGAGCTGTTCCTAATGGAAGCTGAAGGTGCGGGCCAACTGTCAACCTGGTCCACCTTGCCAGGGCTTTTTAATAAATCATTATTAGGCTGTGGAATTCTTCTTAGGCTTTCTACTTAGTTCTCATTTAACTGATCACACTCCCTCTTCACAGCTACTTCTCACATAACATCCTTAAGCACTTGGTGGTGATAGAGTGAGGTTTGAATTTCATCCAAGCATTGGATTTCCATTACATTAAAGAAAGAGCAAAATGCAGAAACGGATGGGAACATTTGATGGAGACTGGACACACTGTCTGCTTTCCATCTTCTCTGCGAAATCCTGCTCCTTTCCAGTCACCTAACAACCATCTGGTGAGCTGTGACTTGGAGGAGGGCAGGGCATCGCCCAGAGGCTGGGGAATGAGGGATGGGGTTGGAGGGCATTCCCAATGCTGCTGGGAAATGGGAGGACCAGGCCCTTCTCCTTGTCTAGGCCTTGGTTTCCTTCTCTTTATAATCAGGATGTTCAACAGGAAAATTTTCTGGCTGCTTTTGGGCTGGATAATTCTAGCGCAGGGATTGGTAGGCTTTCTTTATAAAGGATGAGAGACAGCAAATATTTTTGTCTTTGTATGCCAAGAAGCAAAATTGAGGATTTTGTGTAGGTATTTATATAACAAGAGAGAAAATAAATGTTCATAAATTTTTATTGCATTCATTTAAAATGCATTCATAATAACTGAGTGCAAATTTTCGTAGTGCAGGTCTAACGAGGAGAATAGAATTTTTTTGTTGTCCTTGTTGTTCAGTTGGGGAGAGATAACATCTGGTTTAACTGGGACTTAACGTCAGTTTAAAGTCAGTGTTCCTCATTACCATATTGCTCGCCAAGGTTCATCAGTAGAAACCATTTTGTGTGGGAGTGGGGCAGATTTGGCCCATGGGTTGTAGTGTGGCAAACCGTCTAGTGGCTCAGAGAGAGCCCTGAAGAAAGTAACACAGGAACTGAAGTAGAAGTAGTCATCACACAACCAGGAAAGGAAAGGTGTGCCAGGCAGGTGGGCAGGAGTGAACAAAGGCATGGCAGTGATCAAGGTCGCCCAGGTCACTGAATGGGGGCAAATCAGGAAGGTCAGGGGAGTCATTCCAGGTGAACAAGACCTCAGACACATGTTACACAAGAAACAAAGCACATTCTTCCCAAACCAGCCAAACGAAAATTACTTTTGCCTAACCTGATTGATTTGTTCCACCCATGTCACATTCTCTCTCTGGCCATGTTTATGATTGTTTTAGTCACTATTCAAGTCCAATTTACTTTTACAGTTGATGTCTGTAGCTTCTAATATTCTATATAACCTGTTATCAAAATTTAGTCACTGAGTTATGATGGATGCTATAAACAAATAACTCTGGGGGTTTGAGGTGCTTCTTCTGAATCTTGCCTGGATGAAGAAACATGTCCTGTGATGCATTTAAATGTATTTAAATATGCATTCAGAAAGATTTAGATGTTGCCTCTGCAGCGGTCTTGTTATATATTTTATAGATTCTACATTTTATAAAATACTCTTACATTTTGTAAGTAAATAATTATGTCCAGTTTAATGAATTATGCTGTTTATGTGTCCCCAAGCAAAATTAAATATTTCCCCTCCAATTGCCTGTCAATACATAGCCATTTCTATTTTATAGTTTGTGCCAGCTTCACTGGTGGGACTGAAGTAGTAATGTCCTGGATTGCATTTTAGGCAGATCAAATGATTGGTGGTCCTGAGAGGCCTGTGTCCTATGACTCTCTGTGAGGACTGTCATAGCCTGAGCTCTAGAAAGCAGAGCTAGAGGCTGGTATTGAAGTGCTGAGGCTTAGCTTGGGAGGGCAGTCTAGGGCAGAAGAGTGATGGGAAGAGAGATGTGAAGCAGTGTGAAATGCTGCATTACCTCTCTGGCTATTGCTTTACGATGAACTACGAAGAGACACTCTCGAATGCTCAGCTAGCACATCTAATGAGCTGGAAGGACATCTCCAGACAGTTTTTCTGGAGAGACTCTGGCTCAGAGGTGCCCGTGAGAAGTATAAAGGAAGGGAAATTTATCTCCCCAGACCTTTCCCACCTCCTATTTCTCATTGGTCCAAATTCAACTCATGGGAAGTTAACTCATCCACACTTCTGGAGCAGTTAGAATATCAGATTTCATTGCCTGCAGTATGGTGTTTCATTTAAATCTGGATGAAACAGAGGAGTCAAAAACTCCAGGGAGATTGTTAATATTCCCAGAGCAAGTGATTGGTCAGCTCCTGGTGGTAACAGCACAGTCCAAGAGGCAGGCAGCCAGTGGACTTTGTATCAGACACATGGTCTTTGGTTAGATGCCTTACAAGTTAGCCTTACAGGATCATTGCCTTTAGGGCAGAGAGAGACCAATAGGCTACCAGCGAGAGTGAACTGAACCTGAAATTCAGATTTTCAGAGAAGTGGCCATTTCTCATATAACGATTAATAATAACAGGCTACCAAGATGAGACTTTGGGAGGCAAATGACTGGGAAAATTAGTGGGATCATCTGACTGGAGTGATCTTGGACTTGTTTCCTCCTTTGTGCATGCCTAGCACTGTTGGTTGCCTACCCACCTTTCCTTTTGACCTCTTCTCTATCATTTATGAGACACCAACAATTTAGCAGGTCTCATGCCTCCTCCGCATACTTCAAGGGAAAGCTTCCTCAACCCTGGTGCTGGACACTCAATTGTGAATCGTCCCAATCATCAAGGAGATCTTGTACCTCTTGCTGGTGACTGGTTGAGAGATGAGTGTGTAACTCCGTTGTGTTCAATGAGAAGTATGCTGATGACTTCTGAGTTCCCTTGTTCCTTAGAAAGAACTCTGGGAATAAATGTTGTCAAGCCTGGGTGTGGAGGCTTGGATTGGCTGTTCCCATCCTAAGACTATGAGGGAAGCCAGACTAAGGGCAAAAAAGAGACAGCAGAGATGATAACTGGGAAAGAATTAAACAACTTGGTCTTAGGTAAGATTTGGTCCATTATTTAATGAAACCAGAGCCTGCCTTACCTCTAGACTTCATGTAACATAAGATAATATACTTTTTTCTTATTGTTTAAGAAAGTTTGAGTCAGGTCTTGGTTACTTGAAACCAAAAAACATTTTAAAGAAGAATTAAATACCCAACAAGTGATAAATCATCTTCAGAGGCAACTGAACGGTTCTTTATCCAGAAGGTTGTGATAGAATAAATACAGGTGAGTCTTTATTTCTCACTTATTAAGAAGCATAGAGGGACTGCTCTATGTTAGCTGGATGCAGCAGAAGCAGAGTCAAATAACGACACATTTTTTAAATCCCCATGCTCTACTTTTTGTTACTGCCAATTTTTCTTTCCCTACTATAGGCAGGGATAATGGAAAACACCTTAGAGGTCTGTTGTAAAGATGCAATGAGGTATTGTATATAAAACCCCTAGAATAGTACAGTCAACAAATGTCTCCTTTTTCCTACAGCATGCTTGTTGACAGTCCTTCAATCAACAAAAAATGTACTTTTTCCTACCCTGGCAGAGGTTTTAACTTTCTCTAGCTGACCATATATGAGGATATATAGGAAAAATGTTAACTTTACCTAGTTGTGACCATACTCAATAATCTGCAAAGCATTTTCCAATCATGCAATTCTATAATTTTGTGATCATTTAAATTTAGCTGTAATAAAGACATGTATTCAACTGTCTGAGATCTTTTCATATTTATAGATAGAATTTTTGCCACAGATGAAGATTAATATCCAGAGTATGAATATGGGGTATGTCTGCTCATACAATCTGGCTCATTTCTAAAAGCAGAGAGCTTCTGTGAATGCTAATGTCCTAGAGTTAACAATTAGTTATCTTCTTCCATCAAAATTTAAAGACCTGCACCAGGCTATGTCGACATGGAATAAATAATTTACATGAAATACACTTGGAACTTACCAGACTGAGCAGTTTAGATGTTTGGGGTGCCCTTGGCTCAGACAGCATGGCTGGACTTATTCCATACCAGATATGACTTCATGGTAAGGATCCATAAACCGATTCTTCGACTTACATTCCACCCAGCTCCTCCATTTTATTAAAGTTCCTGAGAATCCCCCATTATCATTGTCTCATATTCCCTATTCCAATGGAAGAGTCCCATTTGGTGAGCTTACTCACATGTCCCACCATTGGGCCTGGCTCTGTGTGGCCAGAATGCTTCACCTCCCTGGCCTACATGGGTGGAGAGCATGACATGCCTCTGAAAAGGGTGGTTGCAGATGATAACAAGCCATCATAATGAGCATTTGAAAATAACTTTTATTACAAAAGTAGTACATTGTCATTGTTGGCCTTTTAAAAAAAGGAATAAAAATGCATCTGCCTGGAGACAATCATTTTAAGCTTTTGGTTTTGTAACTGTTAAAACCTAGTCTTCTTTCTCTATCATCTCTCTCTCAATCTCTCTCTCTCTCTCTCTCTCTCTAACTCTCTCCCTCTCCATCTCTCTATCTCTCCCTCTTCCTCTCTCCTATATACAAAAGTACATACACAAAGAGGGTCTTTGTGTAAGAATGAAGAAATTGGATCAGAATAGTTACAGTGTCTTATATTCCTTCCCTCGTTTTTACATATTCATTTATTTTCACGTATGCTTATTTTAAAAGGTTGTGTGTGCTCTATCATCAGAATGCACCATAACTTATTTAATCCATTTATTATTTTCCTATTGATGAAGATTCAAATTATTTTTCCTCTTCTCCATTATAAGCAATATTGACATGAAACTACTGGTACCCATATTGCACATTGTCCTCTAATCATCTCCTTGGCAAGCCTAGGAGAATCAATTGAAAAACCATTAGGAAAAATAAAAGCACAGAGCAAGGTGGTCAGTTACAAAATGAATATATCAAAATCAATAGCTTTCCAAACATACCAGCAGGTATTGTTTGGAAATTTTAATGAAAAAGGAGAGCCCATTCATAATAGCAACAAAAGCATAAACTAGCTAGGAATAAATAATAAAAGGTGTCTAAGATCTATGTGAACAGAATTATTATAGTCTGTGGAGAAAATATATGAAAAGAAAGACATGTTTGGTCATGTATTGGAAAAATCAGTATTGTAAGCATGTAAATTCTGATTAATTTATTCTGCTCACCTAATCCCCATGGAGTCCTAACTGTATTTTTATGGAGAAGGGTGCAAGGCAGGACTGAACCCAGTGTTCCCACAATGCACTTGTAGAGACTGGATCACAAGAGTGAGCTCAGCACACACACCTGCTCCTATTCCCACTCCAAACTCCTCCATGTGACACAAAACACATTATTTAAAACAAATCTGTAGCAATGCTGGAAAACCGGAAGGGATCCTCTAGGTAGACATATGTTATAAGAAATGCCTGAAATAGTTCAGATTGGATGGAAATGGGAAACCTGCAGCCTACAACGTGAGCAGAGTATTTTCTCTTCACAAAATAGGAACTGTTGCAGGACAGGTTCAAAGTCAAGAGAGGCAGATGGAGGAAGAGGCCATGACCTAGCCCTCAGTATGAGTGAAAGTGGTGCCACACAAGTAGAAGTCAGGAGGCTCGGTAAGATTCCCTCCCCCAAACTGTGCCAAGCAGTACAGAGCAGAAGTATCTGTCTGTCCCCACCCTGGCAGGAGCCATGAGTGGCCATGACTTGGGCCTGAGAGAAAGGGCAATGACCCAGGTAGCTGCAAATATCACATGGAGGGGAGAGTCCAAAGTAAATAAGACAAGCCATGGGCCAGCCTTGCCAGATAGCACATTCTCCATTCTCTACAATGAAGGATAACAAGCCCAGGAATCGCAGGCAGGCCAATGGAGAATCTCAAAGTCAAAATGCGCACACTACCAAGAACTAGTAAACAGTTTGGAAAAAGTAACATTATTGAAAGGAAGCCACCAGAATCAATAATTAGAAGAATGAGTACAATCAGAATTAATAGAGCAAACAGAAAAATACAGCAAATATGTTTTAGAATCTTCTTGTGAGTCAATTAAACTGTCCTTATTTTTTTGACAAGTGTATAGTATTTCAGGGTGTGCTGCATCTTATCTAACCATTACCTTGTGGAAGGACTTTTAAGTCCTTCCAGTTTGTCATTATTACATGCTATGTGAAAAGACCTAGAAACAGACCCCTTTGAACATGTGTGAGTGTAATAAATATCTTCAGAGAAATGTGATAAGCAGTGCAATCACAAAAAATCAACTAGCAAAATATATTTCTCAAAGAGGAGACATGTTAACCGTTCTATGACAGATATTTTGGGATGACATTCCTTACATTTTAATTATACATTACATTCTAGTCCCATGCAGCAGTGACCCAATGAAATAACTTTAGGAAGCATTTGCAAATACAATTTTTCTTGGAGGAATTAAAGTTATTTGAAGTTAGGCCCTCTTAATTTATTTGGAGAAAGGCCATCTTAGTTTGATAAAGGCAAGTGTCTTGCTACACGTGCCTCAAGATTTCTAAAGCTATGAGTATTGCTGCCACATTTCACAAAGTAATTCAACATGGATCAGAATTTGGGGCCTTAGTCACTTAGTAACCTGTGACAGAATTGAATCAGACTGATTTTCCGAGGAAAAGCTTGACTGGTGCTGACTGTGGGCTAATGGGAAAAAGGAAACACTGTAAGTTACACAATTCTTCCTGAGCAGTTGATTCGTTTCCTTTCTTGTAGACATTGTGAATTGTGTAGCTGGCCTGCTTTTCCTTTTTCCATTGGCTGCCAGCCACAGTGCGGGTCACAAGTTCACAGTACAGTCGGTGCGCACACTAAACCCCATTCCCGTTCTTTGCTTATATCTCTGAGGTGTTTTCTTTTTAAATCTTTCACTTCAACTTTAATCTTTTACTATTTCTTGTATTTTATGTCTCCTTATGAACCCTTTTATGTTCTTTTTGAAACAAAGTAGACATGAGTAAATAATAGTAACCCTGGCTAAGTAAAAAATAATAAACATATAACATACCAGCCACAAGTTACACTTCCTCAATATCGACGTTTTTAAAACGTTTGTCTATAAACTTGTTCCAATTCATGTTGTCAGCAATAATAATGTCTTTGAAACTTCTCCTTTAAGAATTTCCTTCTAAGCTTTTGGTACAGTGTGTAAACATTTTCCATGGTTGTAAGGCTGTGGGTCATTTGGTTTTTGGAAAAATCCCAAAGTGTTTGATGGTGAAGACTGCTAACCCTAGATGGCTCATTAAGCTGGGCAATCAAGCTTTGTTTCTGTTTTCTTTCAAATATAAGGTACAATATAAAGTGATAAGAGTATTTTTAATGTAGTTAGTAAATTGGCATTGAAAGTATATCCCACAGAATAGCCTCAGAGGAGCTTGCTTTGTTAGGAGATGAGCACGCATGTGTTTGTTCTGATATGTTTCTTTAAAAGTACCTCACCTCCACCCCTCCCTGCAATCCAAAGGAGAAGTTTTAGTAAAGTGTTAGTCATGGTGATGAACATATTACAAGGAAAGTGCTTATGGGCTCTCATTG
This sequence comes from Macrotus californicus, assembly GCA_007922815.1. NCBI lineage: Eukaryota > Metazoa > Chordata > Mammalia > Chiroptera > Phyllostomidae > Macrotus > Macrotus californicus. Next base: position 22,099 of record VMDR010007507.1, on the reverse strand, counting down.
ACTTGGGGGTAATAGAGAAAGCTGCTCAGGCCTCTGGGCATTTCCCCACCATTCTCTAACTTACCTAGATACCGCAGGAGAGATGGGAGTTTTGTCGTATATGCTGGGGCCTTAGGGCTTCATGCCTACCTTTCAACTGCTGTATGCAGCGTTGTGTGGTTACTTATGGGTGGAAAGTCTAAAATCATTTGACCCCTAATGAAAAGCCATTTTTGAAGTTCTGCTCTTGTTGGAACAGAGCTGCTGCTCATGCACAGCAAGTCTCTTGCTGTGTGTTGTGTTTAATAGCATTGAGGTAGCATCCTGGACATTACAGAATGTTGTAACTGAAGGAGGCCATAGAGGTTACCCAGCCTGTTGGGCTACACGTAGGGACAAGTATTGTGTACAGTGAGGCGTATCATTGGGAGGTCTTCTGCTTTGCATTGAATCGTATGCTCGTGTTGAAGTTGCTTCAGAAACTGTGAAACAAACGCTTTGTAGAGTCCATGATTGTCTACCCACTACCCTATACACCTGAAACTAATATAAAATACTGAATGCAAACTGTAATGGAAAAATGTAAAAAAATAAATTTACAGGAAAGAATTTTGAAACAAGCTCACAATAAACAGTAGTGGAAAAACTTAAGGGGGATGGATCCCAATTTCATCCTAGACAAGCTTGGGCAGCAGGCAGAGGACGAGAGGACAGGGATTGACAGGACCAGGAACTGAGACAAAAATGGTAAGATCGTGATGTGTGCAATTCAGCCGCAGATGATTTCCAGGTCTAGTGCAAAGGAGAAGATACAGCTAATTAAATGTGGAGGACTCAAATGTGACACCAGTTCTTGTGAAGAATGGGGTAAATCATCACAGCAGGGACTGGCCAGCTGTGGAGTGGGGCCCACTGGCCTGAAACCTCTGCCTTGCAGAGAGAGTGCTGAGTTGTGTGTAGAGCTTCTCCCAACCAGGTTGGGTTGGTATTGCCAAGAGAAGCGCCTAGTGTCTATCTGGATTAGATTAAGTAGGGTTGAGATGTTCTTTGGCACCAACACCACTGTCTCAGCCCTCAATTGTAGGTTATACCAGGGAGAAGTGGTCCAGTGGACAACATAACACACAATTTTAGAGGTGAAGAAACTGAAACAAAATAAATAAATAATGAAAATTAATCCAATTGTTGAGGTAGAGCTGGGACTGTTAGCCAGTCTCCCTCCACTCCCATTTCTTCTCAGGGCTTCCTGTCCGAGTGGGAAAATTCTCTTTGGAAGCTATTCTGGCATTAAAAATACCCTGTGCTTGGGCTCGTTGATGCTGATGAGCACTCCTAGACTCTGCTTTCTTGAGATTTCCTTCTTCTACTCTGAAACACTTCGGATCCTCAACTGTTTCTAACTTCCGTGAAGGAATAATGTCTGTCATAATGCTGATTCCCCAGGCATTGTATTTCAGAGCAATTATCTCATCTACCCTTTGCCCTCTTGCTTCATAAACATCAACTGAAATGGGGGGTAATTGGATAGGAATGACTACTGATAAACCCTCACCTACCCTTTGCCAGTGTTTAGGTTTTGAGTTAATTGGTTGTCTCTACTTATTAGCAAATGACTTTTGAAAAATGTCTCAGGGACTTTTTCTTTATTCCTCAAACATGGGGAGATAACAACTGGAGAAAAGAAAAAGCATATTTACTTCTACTGTTTCTTTTCGGGATCTTCAGTTTTGAGTTTGGTAAATTCTTTTGTAACCTTTATTTGCGGATAAGAGCATCAACTTTAGTACTGAAAAGATATGTTTTGAAATCCCAGCTAGAAGGCTTTGGGCAAGTCACTTAACATCTTACTCTTTTCTCTTCTTCTATAAGGCAGGGATAAAAATAATACCTATATCATAGAATCATTTTGAAGCTTATATGAGGTAAATGAAAAATGCTTAAATCAGTACCTGGAATTTAGTAGATACTCAGTAAGTTTTAGCTACTGTGCCCTGAACAAGGGAACGTGCTACCCATTTTGAAAATGTGCTCGGAATATGAAAGCTGGGGACACAGAGAGAGTATATATAAATATTCCATCAGAGCAATTGGAATATAGAAAATCATATTGAATGCATTGGAAGATGAGGCATTTAGCTATAAAAGATTCATCGGGCTTCATTTGAGTCAGGTGGGAAGCTCATGCTTTGCTTTCCTGTTATAACTGCATGAAATTGACACAAATTGGGGTACATCAGCCTGAATGACTCCCAGTGACCATGTCTGTGCTGTGCCCTTCTCCTTTTTGTGTTTTTTTTTTAATCCTCACCCAAGGACATCTATTCATTGAATTGAGAGAGAGAGAAAGAGAGAGAGATGTGAGAGAGAAACATAGACTGTTTTCCTCCCCTACACACCCTGACTGGTGATAGAACCCACAACCTAGGTATATGCCCTGACTGGGGATCAAACCTGTAGCACTTTTGGTGTACGGGACAATGCTTCAACCAACTGAGCCACCTGGCTATGGCAACCCTCCTCCTCTTAGTGAGTTTCCTCCCCCTCAATACTAGTCATGTACTCTAAATTTGTCGTACTTTTAAATGCCCCCCTCTTTCTGGCCACCAGGATTGTATACAAAGGTAGATGTTTGAACCAAACCAGGCTGGCCATAGTTCCCTCCAAAGCAGTGGTTTTCAGCAGGTGGAGCTTTTGCCATACCATAGGTGACACTGAACAATATCTGGAGACATTTGTGATTGCCATGATTGGGGAATGCTATTGGAAGCTAGGGCATGGAGGTTAATGATGGTGCTAATCATTCTACAATGCTCAGCACAGACCCTCATAACAAACAAATATTCTATTCAAAATTTCAGTAGTGTTGCTTCTGAGAAAGCCTCCCCCCAGGAATTCTTCACCAGCAGCTGGTAGATGGGGGAGTTTATATCCCAAGACTATAATAGTAGAGTTATACTCCTGGGACTATGCCCTTTACCGTCTGGAGAAGTCAGTACAGAGAGGAGATAAAGAACCTTGACTTTGTTCATGTACATGATTCCAGTCCCTGTGCGAGCCGGTCCCAGCTCTTCCCTCTTAGTTTAGGGGGCAAATGACTTCTTCTCTTGTGTTTATACTTGTTCAGATGTTGCTTCTGTCACTTGTAACCTAATAGCCCTAATACTTTGGATAATGTGTACTGAGTACAACTCTGCATTCAATTAAGTGAGGATAATACAGTCCAACTGGAGTCACTTCTGGCATAGGAAGTTATTTCAGCACTGCAATCCATTAGATCTCCCCCCTGCACTCTTCTATCTCTTCAATCTTCAGTTTCCTTAATGAAAGTGGGTACAGCGGCACCGAGCATAACAGATATTGAGACCTTTTATCTAACATCCTGAGCATGGTACGTGGAACACGATAGGTGCCCATTACATACAAATTCTCCTTCTTTGCATTATTTATATAGTAAGGAATAATTCATTTTAAAGAAAATACTTTGAAGCATCAGAGGAATATGCTTTGGTATAGTGCTAATGACCTAACCAAGTTTACTACGATATGTGAGGCCATAAATACTTGAAATTTCCATAAATGATTCTTTTATGATGAGTTTAAATGTTTGATGCAGCCAGAGTGGCTGTGTGTATTTATGTTAATCAGTGCAGCAACATGTTTAGAAATTTGAGGTTTCTAATGAAAAAAATATTCTATGCATTCTGAACATGGAAATAAATTCTGTCCAAACAGTTTATGTTTGGTGGGTATTCTTTCCTGGAGATCCATTCACTTTGAATAATGTTAAAACTATATATAGCTCAGGGAGCTAAAGCATGAATTTCCAGCAACAGATAACTTGATATAGTACAGTACCAGAAGTCTTTTTTTTTCTTTTTAATGTTACTGAAGACTTGTATTTTAAAAGATTTTTTTTACTAAATTGCAATCACTAAATGATAATTAATTAGTTCTTTCTGGGTTTTACTGATTTTACTCAAATATGAATCCATATTTAAGCCAGTAATTCAAGTTTATCCTAATATTATGAAAATACACGGCTCCATTTATAGTGTCACTACATGAGGAAGTTAAGTAAGTATACAGGCAGTGCAAACCATTCCTTGCTGTGGGTAAGCTTATTTTAGCTCTCTCTGTGCATTGTGGTCTGAGTAAGCAGGTTTTCTATTTGGATAGGGGTGTCTTCTCGACTTTCATCAGAGTTGGATCCCGCAGTTGTGTCCCAGAAAATCCTCTGACGAGGTAGCTTGTTAGAATGCAGTGATTTCTGGGATCTTTTTCAGAATCTTTTTTGAGCATCTTTTTTTCATCACGTGAGTTACCATGTTAGTGTACTGAGTTTATATAATTTCGGGTAAAACAAAGGAAATAGGTTTTTAAATTTCTCCCCCATAGCCTTAATTATAAGTAAATTCCCATTAGACCTTGAAAAATACTGAAATTAATTTACAAGCCTGTGCTTTTTCTCAGTCACTAACTTGGAACCCTAGGCTGAAAAATCACTGGTTTAGCAGGAAAAAAAGAAAGAAAAAGAAAACAGTTGAAAACTGTGGTTTTCATGCCAGTACAGTTATTAATAAATCAGGTGGTCTATGATGCCACTTCCTGCCTCTGAGAAACTTCAGTTCCATTAGGACATTGAACAGATGATGTCACTGGGTCAGTCCTAACAATGAGAAGGTTTGTTTCTCTTCCTATGAGGTTGCTTCCTAGGGCTATACATCCATCATAAAAACTTCTATTTGTAATCATTTCTCCAGAAGAATCTTTTGTAGGTATTTTGCTATCTCTAGATTATTCTAATTTATTTCACTGTATTGTGGAAAATTACACAGAAAAATGTCATGACCCAAATTCCATAAAGAGCTGGGTATAGAATGGGAAATTTTGTCTCTTATAAATAGCGTATCCTGAACTAATCCATTTTCATTACAATGTTGCCCTTAATCTCCTTAGAAATATTTCAGTTAGGATCTGTTGTAGTTAAAAGTATTTTTCTGCTATTTAAATGTAGGATACCATGGTTTATACTCTTTCTATACATCTCAAAATGTACACTATCTGCCTTAGACTAACCCAGAGAAGTTTTAAAAATTCAGATACCCACCAAGTAACTGAATCAGATGTTTGGAAATCTTTATTTTTCATGTTGTATACTCAAAGGCAACCAAATGAAGAGTACAATCACTTGTGAATTTTTGAAAATGTTGGCACAGTCTTATAAAATCATTATTTACTATTTAAAGTATTGGTACATGTAGGTACAGCCCCTTGGAATGTCTTGTAGAATGGAAGAGGAAACAAAATTCACCAATTTGTCAACAAACATCTGTGGCCTGGCCCGTGTGGTAAAAACTTACAATACAATAGCTCATAAAATGAGTGTAGCTACTACTTAGGAACTTTTGTTGTTTGTTAAGCATTGTCAACTGCTCGACATACATTACCTCCATTTGGTTGTCTTAGTCATACTAAGGAATAGGAATTATTAAGTTCTCCATTTTACAGACGAGGAAGCTGAGGCTAATGTAGGTTAGCCCAGCTGATTTTCAGAATTCCTCACAGCTAGAGAAATAGCAGGGGCTAGGGCTTGTTTCTATAGCGGAATTCAGAACTCGAACCCAGATTCTGTTTTACTATATAATTTGCAACCTATTCTACTTGTCCAAAGAGAAAAGACTAAGAAATGATCATTGTTTCCTTCTCTGTGGACTCTTGGTGGGGGTTTCAATTGATCAGCTGGCAACAGATACCATTTTCAGAGTCTCCTGCTGTGATGGCAGTCAGCTCAGGGGTGCCCCCCTGCTGCTGATCTGTCTGTTGCTCCTGCAGCTCCCACACTGATGTAGCTTCCTGTATTTCACATGACCCTAAGATACATTTCTGCCATGCCTGCTTTCTTTTACCTCACTCTGTTTTCCCTTACCAAAATCGTTTGGGGGTTGGTTATTTGTTCTTTCACTAATCGTCTCACAAATCCTTTTCTTCCTGAAGAGTGTCAGAAATACTACTGAGAGTATCAGAAATTGGTGACATTTTGAAAATGTGGGCAAAACAAATACAATTTTATTTGTGGCCCAAAGTAAAGTCAGTGGTGCTGAAAAAAATCTGGAAATTCCCTTGCCATATGACTGAACATTAGAGAGAAGGATGTTCTGTTTGCCCTTAGAACAGCCTTCCATTTATAGACAACAAGTTTGTACTCAAATCTTCATCTTTAAAATTAGAGTCTGGATGGAGCTTCATTGGCATAGTAATATCTAGGCTAATTTGCCTGGATGAAAGAGCTGTGATTTAATATTTAATGAGAAATTTGGAGCATTAATCCTATCTCCAGCTAAATAAATGAACTTGATTCAGATGAGGCATTCGCTTTGCGCTCATTACCCAGAGCTTTGTGTTGACTGCAGCACCCCGGTGCCTTTCCCTTTATGACAACCCTCATTTGCATTTTGTTGATTTTACTTTAGAAAGTATATTTTTTACTTAATGCTCCTCAGTCTGTTTGCATTTATAGTAGAGTGAATTCTTTGCCCTAATTTTTTGCCCTTTGCCAGTAAGTTTGCCATTGCTGTCCTTTGACTTTGGACTTAACTATGTGACTTGACTTGGCCATTGGGGAGTTAGCACATGCCATACAAGGAAAGGCTTTAAATATGCCCATGCAGTTAAGGTGACCTTTTTTGCTCCCCTGACATTTCCATGAAAACATTCTCGTGTGAGCCTATAATCCAAGGAAAATGAGAGCCAAGTGAAGCAAATCCACAGATCCGCAGCCTGAGGCAGAGACAGCACAGCTAACCCACAGATTTATGAGAATAAACAACTATTTTAAGACACTGAATTTGGGGGTCATTTGTTACTCAGCTATTGCTGATTGATACAACACTTTTCTAATCAATTTTCATGGTGTACTCAGGAGAGCACCAGATAAAGAAACTAGGGTTTTGACTGTTACTACTGTTCTGCCACTGCAGTGGTGGTTTTGTGTGAATTCCTGGGCTTTTTGAATACAGTGTATCCTCATCAGTAAAACAGTTTCACTGAGGCAGGGCCAGCAGACATTGCTCTGTTAAGTTTAGAATGCCTCTGATGTGGGAATATCACCAATGTGGTATTGGTGTAAAATTTTAAAATAAGGAACTAGCATACATTCTGTGACAAGAAGTATGGGCTTTTCTTAATTGCCTTAGTCCAATTGGGATACATTCTGAAGCTTGGGGTGAGTCAATCCTATCCAAAATCGCATTGTTGCTACACAATGGGGCAGCATGGAAAGAATGTTGGGGAATTAACCACCTGTTCCTCTACAAAGCAAAATACATATGTTTAATTTATTTCGATGTGTGAGACAGCTAAACATATGTGTTGTAAACATTCACTGAAAGGGTTAAGTGAGCTAAGCCTTCAGACAAGAACATTCTGGAATCTAAGGGCTGTGAGAGTCCAAACTTGCTGGATTTCCTAGGACTTTAGAAGGTTGAAACTTGTCACTGATATGACACCTGGAACTTGGAAATGCAGGAAGTCATGAAAATCTTTGCTAACCTGTTCAACAAAGTGCAGAATGGAGGCTGTCTTCATTTTCCTCTGGAAATTGTTCTCAGGGCAAATAAATCATAGAATTTTGAAGAGTTCAATAACAGTTTGTTGGAAAGGCAGTCATAATTTCCAAAGAGATTTATGTATTTTACAAACACTTGTAAGCATTTATTATTTGCCAGACACATTTCTAAGCACTTTACAAATATTAACTCACAGATTTATGCTTTTGTGGCTGCTTCATGGTGGGTCTAATTATTAAACCTCTAAATTTAAGAAGACCGGAGCTGAAGAATGCTATGTCCACAGAGTAAATATGGTGTCACTGGAATTTTAGAAATGAGAAATTTGAATCTCAGAATTCACATAATTGTGTTTTTCCTAAGTGGGCAAGTTTTTAGCAATGTTTGAGCCCACCTGACTCTGTGGAAGTACACTTCCTGTCATAACATCACGGAGACGAATAAAAAGAGTAAATATCAATGACCTGACCATTGAATTAGAGCAGAGATGTGCCTAGAAAATAAATTTCAAGTCTCTTGAGAATAGTTTTATTTGCCCAATACTGATGTTCTCTATAAATATATGCCATTCAACGTATGCCTTACATACACTATATTCTTTAAAAATATATTGAATTAGGTTGAACTGATCTTGTATATTTTCATTCTAATTTTAATCTTCTGGATCTGAAATATTGGTCAAATTAAAATTCTCAATTGATTACCCACTATTAACATTAAAATACATAGAGCATCATTTATTTATGTATTTATTTAATAATATAATAACTGCCTACGAGACTGACCCTGAATGCAAAACTATTTCATTAACAACTTAATCTACCTTTGTCTTCTTTCTCCATAGTATCTCCCTACTTCCTCCTAGAGATAACCACTGTTTTGTTTTTGTGTTTATCATTTCCACTCTTCGCAAAAAATATGGTTCTGACACACATATATTTCCTTATTTATTTAAACATTGTTTTTAAATTTAAAAAGAAAAGGAATTACGCTGTATGTGGTATTCTCAGACTTAATAGTATGGCTCTGGAGTTAAAACTATTTGAACTTTACTAATGTGGATAAACTTGAATTACATAAAAGCTTGAGTAAATGTGTTTGTGTAAAAGGTAACCCAAAAGGGAGATGGGCATGTATTGCCAACAGAATGTTTGCCTGATTCACAGGCTGTCCTGGGCTGCTGACCCCTGTTGGATTTTATGATAACTATCAGCAGCAGCATCAAAGCTCATTTTTATGATTACCAACTCAATTTCAATCTCTGTGTTAAGATGACTTACTTGCATTTTTATTTGAATCTTCCATCTTATGAGGAAAGAATTATACTTACTACTGTTTTATAGATAGAAAAAAAATATGACTTAAGGACCAGAAGGAAGTTTCCCAAAGCCATACAGGTAGCAAATTGAGGATCCAGAATTCAAACCTAGGCAGTCTGAACAGGGCTGGTTTTCAAGGGTAAATAAACATGCAGCAGCCTACAAAACCCACTTTGAGGCACCCCTTGGTTCCTACCCATGAATGAGGACAACTTGCTCTAGAAACTATCTAAGTAAAGATCCATCTGTCAGTTGACTCGGAAGAGGCATATAGCAAAGAAAGCCCTAGACTGAGAGTCCCACATCACTAATCAGCCTTGAGATTTGACCTTTGAAATAGTTCCCTTGTCCTTCAAGTAGCTTTAAAGATATCTGTCCTGCCCACTTTTAGTGGGTAGTTATTGCAATCAATTTATATAACATCTGTGAAAGCTTGTTATGAAAAATAAAGCTCTCTACAAATGTTAGATGTTTGGGGCACAAATTACGTTGAGAGAACTGAGTTCTTTAAGATAAAAGAAGATATTTTGTGATTTTCTCATATACCTTCTTTTCTATTCATTCTACTTTTCGATCACTTGTCTTATAATTTCTTGCCTTTTATTTCTACCAACCAATAAGTAAGTTTTGTGGTGTTTGTTTGTTTTATGCAGGAGGGTGGTGTTCTGAGAATATTAACAAAGGGAGGAATGCAGGCCTTTGTGAGATCATTGATTCAGATCACAAGGTTGGCTGAAAGAGTGGGAACACAGTCATGTCCGGGTCAGAATCTTCAGTGATTTTAGCAAAAAGTACACACCTGAATTTCAGAGTGCATTTTTAGACCCTCAAATGCCTAAGGAGGTTTCCAGCTGTCATCAAATCATATCATGTGGTGGCTGGAATTTCAAGTGCTTTTCCGGAACCTCCTACCTTGAAAACCCTGAGCAGCCTTCTCTTGGAAGCGCATCAGTATGATTTGTATATGCTGTTCTCCTGGTGCCTGGGGAGTGAAGGATGAAATATTCATGCTGGTGACCATTCATTTTCACTTCACTAAGAGCCTGTGCTATCATCTTTCTGAAAAGGATTCATGAAATTTGCCTGCTGCTCAATATGCCTGTGTTTTTGTGGGAAAAAGAAATGAAGAGTGTATAAAATCAATTTTCCAGTGTGAATCAGGTACTTTGAGTGGACCCTAGGTAAAGTTACGAGCCTTACCTGTGACCCTCCTTTGTTGTTTCCGACCCCCAGCTGAGGACCTGGTTGACTTTCTGTTCTAGAGCTTTACTGTGGTTGGAGATGTGTTTTTGTCTCTCGGGTTAATATTTGCCAACTCAGGTGCAATGCAGATGTTTTACAGCTCACTTGTAACATCCTAAAGTATACCCTGACTTCACAAGGCTGGCACCATTTTGGCTGTCACTGAGGGAGAGCCTTTTAGAGCCCATGGATTATCCTGAAGGTGGCTCTCATTTAAGATTACAAGACCAAGGCCACAAAAATCAACAGTCAATTTTAAGTAAGTGAATTTGTCACTCAAATTGAAAACAACCTCTTTTGTCTTCAGTGCTGTTAATCCATGTTCTGCTGGATTGATCCCTCTTCTGCTATCTGCAAGTTCATTGTGGCTGAAGGCCTTTGCTCTTGAAATTTCACCTGCCACCTCAGACAAGCATTCAAGGAAAGCATAGCTAGACCTGTGCTTTGTGCTGGCTGTGCAGGCCGCGTATCAGTTTGGGTTTCTGAGATAAGGATCCAGATGCATGTGGTTTATTTGGGAGTTGATCCCAGACAACAAGGTTGAGGTGAGGTAGAGTACAGGGTGAAAGATAAACAAATCACAGCAACAATAATAAATAACAGGTATGCTACTGACAGGGCTCTCACTGTGGGGCTTGGGCTTTTAATCCTACAGAAGACCCTCTGAGGAACCTGCCTCCAAAGAACAAGTTGCTGGATCAAGCATCCACTGACTCCTCTCCCCCCACCCCTGCTGTTTCATGGTGGCTCCCAAGTGTACAATCTTCCTGACCCTTCTGGCTGCCCCTGCATATGGGCTGATGCAGTTTCTGGACTTTGGAGGAAGCTCTGAGACAGAAAAATAGAGAAGCTGAAGAACAATTGATGTGGGTCAATCATGTGCATGGAACCTTCTAGTACAGCTGCTCAGAAATAAGAGGTGGGCCGAGTAGATGTGATGGTGGCCCCCAAAGTATCTGCCATAGTCCCAAAGACTTATCACATTGTCCAGACAGAAAAGGTCAGTGAGGGTAGAGGAGGAATAAGTAGTAAAAGGAGAAGTAGATCCTCTCCAGGAAGGTAGAAGGAGGACCAGTGGCAGAGTGGCGTCTGCTGGAGAAGCAAGGCTCAGTACTGGTCATATGTAACATCATACATAGCTATGCCCTACCACACATGTCTCCTTTCCCTCCTCTGTGCCTTTGCCAGGTTGTTCTCTTAGCTTGGAAACTCCTCCTGCCAATCATTCTTTTATACACATCCTATTTGACCTTTCAAACAATGCCCTAGATCCTTTCTTGAAGTTTCTTCAAATGGCACACTATGTAACCAGAATGAATTTCCCCACTTTCACATTCTCACACACTATATTCATTCTATATTTTCATCCATTATTTTATTCATCCACTCAATAACTATTTATTTATATATTTTTATTTTTTATTTATTGTTCATGTACAGTTTTCTGCCTTTCCCCCCCAACCCTCCCCATCACCCTAACCCTCCTCACCTCCCTCCCCTGATTCCACCCCCCTCTTTTTATTGTCCATGTGTCCTTTATAATTGTTCCTGCAAACCCTTCACCCTTTTTCCTTATAATCCCCTCCCCTCTCCCCTCTGGTCACTGTCAACCTGTTCTCAATTTCAGTGTCTTTGGTTATATTTTCCTTGCTGTTCATTTTGTTGCTTAGGTTCCTGTTAAAGGTGAGATCACATGGTATTTGTCTTTTACTGCCTGGCTTATTTCACTTAGCATAATGCTTTCCAGTTCTATCCATGCTCAACAACTATTTATTGAAGACCTATTACATACCAGGCACAATACATAAACTTTCTTGTGTCTTATACTAAACCTTTTGAACCAAGCCATCTATGACAGTAGTTCCCAAACTATGGTTCCTAGATGAGCATCATTGTCATTCACTGGAAATTTGTTAAAAATGCCATTTCTTGGTCTTATCTCAGACCAACCAATGAGAAGCTCTGGAGGTAGAGCCCAGCATTCTGTGTTTTAACAAAACTCCCTGGTGATTTTTGAACCACACACAGTGCTTTAAGAATCAGAATATCCTTAATGCCTGACCATGGTAAGCAACCAATATATTTTTGGTGAATTGGATTAGATTTAAAACATTGGTAGAGGAGTCCTGGTCTAAATACTCTGACTCTTTTATTTTTTTAAAGATTTTATTACTTTATTGTTGTTCAATTACAGTTGTCTGCATTTCTCCCCCATCACTCCCCCTGACCCGAGCCAATCCCACCTCCCTCTCTTGCTCCTACCCACCCCCTTGGTTATGTCCATGTGTCCTTTATAGTAGTTCCTGAAAACCCTTCCCGCCCCGTCCCCTCCCCCTTCCCTCTGGCTATTGTTAGATTGTTCTTAATTTCAATGTCTCTGGTTATATTTTGTTTGCTTTTTTCTTTTGTTGATTATGTTCCAGTTAAGGGTGAGATCATATGGTAAACACTCTGACTCTTAAGAGTAATGATTTATTTTAAGTGTAAATTCTCAAATGAAAAAGGACCCTTCTGTGTACCCAAAGAATGTGGCATTTCCTCATGGACAGTTGGCAACTTCACCTTTTCTCAGTTAACATGCTGCAGAAGCATATAAACAGAGCACAGCAGTGCTGGACCGAACAAAATTAAACTGGTCCTCCACCCCTCTCCCCACCCGGAGGTCCCTATCTAATGTGAATGACGAGGTCTACATGGGTCAGTGCTGCCTTTGAGCTCTTTGGGTCCTGCCAGTCATTAGGAGGGAATATCCATTTCATACAGGGACAAGAGTAGGCACTCTGGAGGGGGAGAAGCCCTAGGGGTGCTACTTAAATATCAAGCCTAAGTCATTGTCTGCTTGGGGACTCAAGCCCTCTGGGTAACTGTATCAGAACAAGTGGGTGATGATCCCAGAGCTTGTCAAGGTGTCTGGTAAAGCTGAGGTCTGTACATGGGCTCCTTAAAACTGAGGGCTGGCCCTGTGGGGTTGCTTTTGTTTGTGCCTCCTCTTGCCCCTGTGGCTTCACTATCCTTTTCTGTCCAAGACTGAGAAAACACACATCCTTTCACACCCTCACAGTGTTTCATAGATGCCCTAAGCATTTTGCAAAGTGTTTCATAGATGCTTTAAAAAGAAGGAGTCACTGGAGATATTTCAAGTAACCTTTGTAGCTTGTTGGGGCAAAGTTCAGGGAAGAAAGGTAGGTACAGCCAGGGAGGTGTTTTTGCTGCAATAGACTCTGTCTCAGGTTCTGCATTTGCAGCCACATTGGAGACATAATGATGCATTTTGGAAAATACACACTAGCACAGCAGGAGGAATGTCCTGTGGCTAAGAATGTCACTTTAGGTCACGATTCTTGGCATCTGCCCCCAGAATGGAATCACAGCAATCTGTAATCATTGGCAGAGACCATTTTCCATCCTCTGACTTCTAAGTGGGTTTTCTATCAAGTGGCAGAAGCAGTTTCCCAATATATGCAGGTGGTTCAATCTCCCCTTTTCAAAGAAATGGCTGGTAGAGGCAGGGGAGCAAATAGATAAAATCATTAGGAGGTGAAACAAATTTTGCCTGCCATTTCACATAAAAACACTAAAGCGACCTCCTTAAATACAAACTTCTGGACTTTCTTGCCTGGTCAATTTAATGGGTTTGTGTTCTACGTATTCAGAATTGTGATTTTCATGATAAGGTAAGTTCATCTTTACTAACAGATGTACGCAGAGCCCTTTCAAGTCAGTTTGAAAAGAATTGGGTCCTGCTAAGCCAATGGTTTTCAATCTTTGGTGTGCAAAAGAAAGATTAACTTCAGTGTGCAGAAGAAATTTTCACACGTAAAAGTGTATTCAAACAACAAGTGACCAGACTCTTTTTCAGTCTACTGGAATTGAATTTTGATAGGAGGTGGTGGTGGAACTGGGTTGGAGAGACACGTAAAGGCCTGGCAGCCTCTACTTTAATCCACATGATCCTTGTGCAACCTTTGTATCAAATCATGGGAAACACCCAATTAAGTGATCATCACTTCAATAGTGGTCTTCTGTGTCCCAGAGGAAGACTCTTCCTTAGCATGTGCAAACACTGTGCCAGAGAGTAGAAGCGTATAATGAGGTTGTCCAATTGCACTTTTATCTCAAAATATTTAGTTATGGAGACAAAATCGAAAATGACTGGTTACTACTCTTGCTCTGACATTTACTCATTGGGTATCCTCGGACAAGTTGCTTAAGCATTTTGAGACTCAATTTCTTCATCTGGGGGTGCAGAGACTCAAATGGGGATGAGATAATTCAAGCAAAATTATTGATGTATTTTTTGCTTGGGAGCTATTATTATTAATAAATGTAGACTGGAGATGAGTGAGAGTGTTTAGTGTCATACAGGTGTGTGTGGCTGATAGAGAATCACTTCTTAGGGTTAACAGAAGGCAACTGACAGATTGAAGTGAGTTGCAAGGCTCCACATACAGACTGAGTTTATTTATTTCCTGCAGTGGAATCTTAACAGAAATAAAGTAAGGCTTTACTCATTCATTATTTGACCCACGGAAGCTTGGCAGGGGTTAGCTGGGGGGGTTTTGTTCACATTGTTTAAATATTAAACACAGCCATATGCTGAGAGAAAATAAAAGAAAAAAACATTCTGCCTGGACACCAAGGTTTTTCATGTAAAACATTTCCTTTCCACCACTTTAAAGATTTTTGCCTCTCTCTTTATGTAGCATCAGTCTGGCTAAACCTGACCCGAAGAGGAATCTTTCAGTGCTCTGTCTGAACCTGCTCCTGAGTAACCAAGTACTGCTGGGGGAAGCCACAGAATGAGGCAGATTGGTGTTGCCGACAATTAACAATCATCCACATCAGATGTACTCTCGGCACCACCTAGCATCTTTCTAATCAACTCAATTCACGTTTCAATAAGGTCAACCTATTCTCAGATAGTCACCTCTCCCATGTCTACCTACCATTCTCAGTGAATTAACTTCCTACAGTCATGAAAATTTGCAGCCATGTTACGGGTGCACCTGCCTTCTGGATGTCATGCCTGCAAGCCTGCCTACATCTGTGCTCCTTCTGTCCTAATTCTCACCTGCTACGTTACAGAAGGGAGGCCTAGTCCTGTCTAAATGCAACCTCTCTACATGGGCTTTGCATGCCTTCCTCTTTCCCTTCTTAGGAACCAGATACCACTGATGATTCCTTCTGTCTTTTGTATTGTATATTCACTTCTCAGGCCTGGTTATCTTCTAGAATTCTTTGGCTGAATCCATCAGAAAATTTTTTGATATCTTCCTCTCCCTCTCTGATCTCCTTTACCCAGCACAACCAATCTTCCTCCATGCACTGCAGATTTTTACCTCCAGAGTCTCACAGATGTCAATGTCTCTTCATGCCCATGACCACTATCTTAGAGAGAGCTACCATCACCTCTCACTTAGGTTGCAGCAATAGTCTACAATCCAGGCTTCCTGCATTAACTCTGGGTTCTCTCTTTTAAAGCTTTACTATTCTTCAAAGCCTTCTCATTTTCATGATTAGTCTGAAAATAAAGACAGAAACCTTTAGCATGACCTACAAAACCTTGCGTGCTTTCTACCACATAACCTTTGTGCAGGCATTTGTCGCCATTGTGCCTGGATAACTCCTACTCATCCAGTGGATGTCAGCTCACATCACTTTTTCAGGGAAGTGCTTCCTATTCCTCTTTTGATCTTGATCAGACACTTTTATTATACATGCTCTTGGAACTGTATTCCATTGGTTTCCTTGCATTTTTCTTAGTTGATAATATCCTGTAATACGATTACTTAAGTAATAACAGTCTTCTCTATTAAGCAGTAATTTCCATGAAAACAGGGACTGTGTCTATTTATTTTTACCATTATTTCTCCAGTGCCAACCACATATACTGAATGCATGTTTTGCCTGTAAGCCCAGTTGTGCATTAGGGCACAACCCTACCTCATTTTTATTCTGGTCTCCTCGTCACTGATAATTCTGTGGCTAAGAATACAGTGGGCAGACATTATCTGTTGACTCACTGTCATTTCTTTGTTGCATGGAAATTTAGGGGGATTTATTAAGAAAATCACTTGACAAAATGAATAGCACTACTGAAAGAGGAAAAAAAAGAAAGAATGGTAAAAATAGTCACTCTTTAAAAATTCAGAGTGTCCAGTCCCTGACATTTTGGAGGACTATTCAGAGAAAAGTATGCTTTAATGTAATCAGTAGAGGCCCAAATGAGGTTTCACATTCCACAAGACACGAAATGGGCAATAACCTGTGTTTTTAATTTCTCTTTGCTTTTGTTTTGAAGGAACCTAGAATTCCAACTAGAGTAGATTTTCACACTTTTTTTTTTTTTGACCCTGTGGCAGGGAACATAAAATTAGTTCATATTCACTGAGCATCTACTATTTTTAAGACACTGTGCTAGCTAAGTTCTTTTGATGAAAAATAGCCTCTGGTTATGCTTTAGAGACCTATTTTGGCAAGCACAAAGGTCAACCCCCCCCCCCACCACACACATTTATGTAAGTGAGAGAACTGAAGCTCCGAGGGCTTAAATAACTTCCCCAAGATCATCTAGTTAGTAAAGTAGGCCTGGGTTTATGCCCAGGTTTATGCTTTTCTTCCTCTAAGGGATTTGGGACATTTTAAATGCTGAAAATTTATGAGGTTTCTTAGAAAGAAGGCAGAAAACACATATATCATACGGATTTAATAAATACAAGCATTGGCATACATATACATTCACATACACATTTACTCAGTGCTTTTGAGGTGGATTATTATTCTTTTTACATAGTGAACCTATGTAACTATGTGAACTGTGCTTGTGTTAAATAGTTGATTTGAAATGTCAGTTTCTAGAGCCCACCCTCTGCTCATCATACCACTTGGTTCTTCCTCGTGGTCCAAGAAAATGGAGAAGAGGATGAGTGCTCATTCAGTTATAATTGGAGAAAAATATGTTATTAAACTTCAGCACCTGCCCTCCTGTGTGTCACTGCCATGTTGCCAGGAGGCAGACAATGAGATAGTAGTGTAAAGAAAAGCTCACTGCCATGTCAAAGTTTGACCATGGCAGCCGATTCTATGGACTCCTTCAAAAAGACTGCAAAGATAGTGAATTATCAAAGATGACACGTTGTTTCTTAAATCAAATAATTTGTTCTGGACCTATTATTTGCAAGCTGTAAAGTTTAGGAAGTAAAAACAACACTGGAATGATAAGCATGAGAAGCTCTTTGTAAATTGTGCAGCTTGATTTAAATTTAAAATATTTATTTATCGTGATTGCTCACCAGGCTGCCACTTTGTCTGGGTTCCATTACTTAGGATGCTACTGATTGGTCTCTTAACAGGATCAGTTCTAAAATGTGAATTATTTGAGCTTAAAGGGAGTTTTAAATGTTGTCACAGAAAATCAGGCTAGAAGGGATGATAGCAATTACAGAGTTCAGAGGCTTAATTTTGTGAAAGCTGGAAATTAAGGCCCAGCAAAATGAAGTGTCTTTCCAGAGTTTATTCCCTGATATAAATTATCTTCGATTTCTAGCTGAGAGGGGATTCCATTGTTAGGCTTGTCAATGATATTCTCTGTCAAACAAACTGATGAAAATCAAGTAGATCACATCAGACATGTCTGTATTCTTGGACCTCACCTTTTGGAATTTGACATTTAGCCACAAATACATCCAGGTCTAGCCTAATAGCCTTTGTTTTCAGCTTCATATTGTTGCTAGAGGCTTCAGACTCATTATAGTATATCACGAAGCTGAAATCTGGTTGAATTATTTGCTTTCTACAAAATGGTTATTTCTAGTTTCTTGTAGAAATAGGTTTATTCCTTTATTTGAGATCATCTGGAAGCCAAGTGTTTGAAACTCTGTATTATGTGATATTATACCTTTGTATAAAAATAAGGTATGAAAAATTACCTAAATATCAAAAGTGATGAAAATGGGCCCTTGGTTTAAAGGTAGCTTATTTCAGTAACCATATGTCTGCACTTCTAGTTGAAGCTAAGATGGTGGAATCTCGTTTTGAACTCTAATTACTTACTTTCACCTCAGCTTATTTTGCTATAATTTATGAGACAAAGTGACATCAACTTTTCCTATACCATTGAATTGTATCAATGAAAGTGCCTCTTTCCCTAGATTAATTAGGAAAACTCTAGGAAAACAAGAAATAGTTTTGTACAATTTAATTCATAGTACTCAGTGAAAATGAAATGACTAGTATAATACTTTGAGTACTAATGAGCATTTTCTTCAGGCTTTGGTAATGTCTTTAAGAGATTTTTTTTCCCCCTAGTCATACACAGAATAAAACAAGGCAGATTTAAGTGAGAAAAATAAGTTTCTTGAAAGGTTATACATTAAGTGTAAATGCCTTTAGAAAACCCATCAAAGGACCCTGGCTGGA
Organism: Macrotus californicus; assembly: GCA_007922815.1. Lineage (NCBI taxonomy): Eukaryota > Metazoa > Chordata > Mammalia > Chiroptera > Phyllostomidae > Macrotus > Macrotus californicus. Next base: position 3,576 of record VMDR010007507.1, on the reverse strand, counting down.
TGGCTCAGTTGGTTGGAGCATCAGTCCCTACACCAAAACGTTGTGGGTACAATTCCAGGTTAGGGCACATACCTAGGTTGTGAGTTCAGTCCCCATTTGGGGCACGTAGGGAAGGCAACTCATGGATGTTTCTCTCTCACATGGATGTCTCTCTCTCTTCTTCTCTCTGTCTCCCTTCCTTTCTCTCTCTAAAATAAATAAGTATATCCTCAGGAGAGGATTTAAAAGAAAAAAAGAAAACCCACCAGAAGGAGAAAGTTTCTTCCTTTCTGTCTGGCTGCAGCCATTGGGTAAGCCAAGATGGGTAACTTACAAGCACATCCAGGAGCTATGGAGGAAGAACAGTCCGAAGTGATGTGCTTCCTTCTCAGGGTGCCTTGCCCCACCAGGTCCGATAAAGCATGCAGGCTAGGATACAAGGCCAAAGAAGGGCAAGGTTATATTATGTGATTAGTGTGCACAGTGGTGGTGGCCACAAATGCTGTGTTCCTAAGGGCGTGACCTATGACAAGCCTGTCCATTACGGTGTTAATCAGCTAAAGCCTTCTGTCTGTTGCCCAGGAGTGAGCTTGATACCTTGGGGGACTCAGAAAGTCCTAATTCTTACTGGGTTGATGAAGATTCCACATACAAAGTCTTTGAGATTATCCTCATTGATCCATTCCATAAGACTATCAGAAGGGATTCTGACATCCAATGGACCACCAAACCAGTCCACAAGCACAGGGAGATACGAGGGCTGACATTTGAGGCCCGCAAGAGCTGCGGCCTTGGAAAGGGCCACAAGTTCCACCCCACTGCTGGTGATTCTCACAGTGTAGCTTGTAGAAGGTGCAATACTCCCCAGCTCCACTGCAATTGCTTATATAAGTAATATTTGTAAAATTCTCACCAAATAAACAATGTAAGACAGTCAAAGAAAAACCCATCAGTGAGAAAAGAGTTGAGAGGTTAAATAATAGCTTTGAAAAGAATTGAGACATTTTTCCAAAAAAAAAAAAAGAATTAGTACTCGATATTTTGGCATCTTCAATGGGCAAGCAGTATTCTTTAAGTTTCTCAAAACCACTCTTCCTATGCTTCTAGAATGATATACTTTTACATATAAAATCCAATAATAGCTGATTCATTTATCAAGGAATTTCACATTAAAAAAAATTCCCTTCTCCCCCAAACCCCAACAAGATAACAGAAACAAACAAAAATCGAAACCAAGCAAAAAATATATATTTAGGGCTATTGATATTTATTGGTACTTTCCTTCTATTGTCATGGGAGACAAATAACTTTCTCATTCACAGAATCTTAGGGAATTGTATTGACTTTCTAATGCTTCCATAATGCCAGGTCTATAAACAGGGCCAAGTCTCAAGCTCCTTTTTAAGAAGCAAACTTTCTCTAAGTTGTATAGCTCTTATCTTGTTATATGTTTCCCCATCTCTTCCAGATTCCACAACCCCATTACCATATACCCCACAATCCTTAAAAACAAAAGCGATAGTGAAGGTTTTAGTTTAGTTTAGTTTAGTTTAGTTTTGTTTTGCTTTTTTGGGGGGGGGATATGATTCTTAACTTGAATATTCTGAAGTCATGATTTCTCGGCATCCAGACTACTAAATATTCTAAAATATAATACTTTAAAGATCCCTAATTAACTAAATTTAATATAACAAATAATGGAATCACATAATCCATTGAGAGGATTATAAGAAAGGGTGTGAGGTGAATAATGACACAGAAGTATTCCAAAACAATTTTCTAAGGACAATAGAGATCCACCATATAAATTCCAGACCATTTAGCAAGGCAGGTTTCTGCTTGGGATCTAGAGAATGAGGTTGAGGAATAAATTTGAAAATATTTGCTTTTTAGTCCCATTATCTGCTTCTATGTAGTTAACACTAAATCTAAGATATCAATATATAATTGCTATGAAAGATACTGATTACATTACTTTAGGCATTACTTTTATTATAGACTAACATATCCTAGGGTCCCTTCCCCCCCTCCACTCTTGCTCTCTCTTGGTGAGGGATCAGAAAAATTGGGGGATGACAATATTTCAGCCTTCATTCTCCTACGAATTGCTTGCTTTTCTAAGTGGCTCCATGTTTAAAGCCACATAAAGAGTTTCAGTGACTTATCATATGATCAGACTCCAAGTACGCATCTTGTTCAAGTTACCAAAGGTGCCTGGATTTCTACTGCTCTGTCTCCTGTGGCCACAGGAGGCCATGACCAATGGGTATGAGATCATTCACAGCATTTCTATAAATGATTCTCAGCCTACTCTGTACCCAGCACAAGTTCCAAATATAAGAAAAAATAAAAATTAAAGTGATTAAGGAATGTTTAGAAGCTAATTTGCTAGTCACTAATGTGCACAAAAATGAATCAAGTGCCATGTAACCAAAAACACTACTTGCAAAGCACAGGAAAGATGAGAAAAATTATGGGAGCCACATCTATTTTGTGAGCAGAATAATTATTTCATCACCCTTCAGCTGCATTTCTTTTTGAGATCATCAAATAAAACCTTAATAAGAGAATGGAAAATTATGCTTGATGTACATGATAACATGGCTTTCAGCAAACACACATACACACAAAACCAGATTCTCATTCTGATCGGGTGGTCATAGAAGTGTGTGATTTATCTACTTGAGTTTATAATACACAGATTCATTTGGATCTCTTGATTCCTTTATCCATGTAGTCAATGTTTACTGGAACCTATTAAAAACCCAACATGAAGCTAAGCATGTGGGAAAATAATGAGTTAAGACCCCACCTTCAAAATGTTTTTTTAAATAAAAATTACACTAGAAAAGTAATTACAATTGTAATTAATTGATTACCTCTTCTTTTCAAGGCCCTGTGTTTATGGCTTTGCACATGTGATCTTGTTTAATTCTCATTGCAACTCTACTGTGTGCCTTTTATTGTCCCCACTTTTGTATAAGAAATGGAGATTCAGAAGGTTAAACAACTTGCTCAAAACCAGTTTTTGTGCTTCAGATCTCTTTGGCCCCAAATCTTAAGCTTTTTACACTATTTTAAGTTCTTTCCCTTAATTTATTCTATAGTAGAACAGATGAGATGAGATATATGACCTCATGTAAGCAGCCTTTGTAAGGCAGAGTACAGATGTGGTTCCATTAACATTAATATATACATCTTGATGGTTCTGAGCCCCATGTGTCTGGCTGCAAGTCTTTCACATTTGTAGGAATTACCAGGGACAGTACTTTGTTGACAAACCATCCCTGTTTGTTGGGACTAGCTGAAGAGTCTAGTGCGCTGTGCCGCCACAGTTCCTCTACTCAGAAAGTAGAATCCTTTTTCAACAATCTTAGCCATTAATTCCCTTTAGGTGCTGGGGAAATGGAAGTCTCTCTCACCTCATATTGTTAAAATTGCAATGCTGGACCTTTGGTTAATAACATGCATACACAGGTATTGGGGGAATATACTGATGTCCCCAACTTACTTGGAAATATGTCAAAAGTAAAATGTGTTAATGTATGGATAGATGAATCAATATGGATAAAAACAAATATAGTAAAATATTAATTG
>VMDR010007506.1:0-40233 GCA_007922815.1 Macrotus californicus | reverse complement strand
ATAGCAAAAAGGTATACTACATTCAAAAGAACAAAATTAAATTTAGCCTCAGACTTCCATTTTGTAAATTAAATTGCAGAAGACCAAAGAACAAAATATATAGAATTTTGAAAGTGCATTCAATATTCAGAGTAATTGTTTAAAATGAATAATCAATTACGTCATCATCAGATTTTCACAGATTTTCATTGCTCTTACAACAAAGTACCAAATCCCAACATTAACTCATGTGGTAATCCACAATTGGGTTCCAACCACCTTTCCGTGTAACTCAGATGTCCTCACCCTCTTTACTCCCAGTGCTCTAGGCATACTGGTTATTCAGACTCTCAAATTTGCCATATGCTTTTATCTCACTGACACCATTTATAAGTTCACTGACATCATTTAATTCAGGGTTTTTTTTCCTCCCACACTGCACTTCTACTCAAACTCTAGGTCGTGATCTAATAATTTTTTTAAGTAGAAGTTTTTCCTGAACCCTAAGCTAGATTGTTAGGTTATTCCCTCTCCTACAATGTCTTCTTTTTATTTCTATCTCCTTTCCATTTTCTTTTTCAATATCTGTCTTTTCCAGAAAATTATAAGCTCCTGGAGGGTATAGACTGTCATGTTCTCTTGTGTAATTCTAATATTTAGCAGGGTTCCAGGCACATAGTTGATGTTTAATAAATAGTTGTTACAGGAATAAATAAATTAATAAATGAAACGCAAATGCATTGTTACATATGCAAAACTAAAAATATACTTACCCATTTGCCATTTGTTAAGAGAGTGTGCATGTTTGTGTATTCCAGCCACTCAAAATATTAATCAAATTAAGAGCTCAAGGATAAAAATACTGTGGTATAAAATGATCAGTGTGTGACTTCTGGCCAAGATGGAGACGTAGATAGATACATTTTGCCTCCTCACACAATCAAAAGAAGGAAAACAACAAGTTTAAAAGCAAAAAATAACCAGAACTGCCAGAAAATCAAACTGTACAGAAGTCCAACAACCAAAGAGTTAAAGAAAAAACATTTATCCAGACAGGTAGGAGGGGCAGAGGTGGGAAGCCACAGCATAAAGGACGTGCAGCAAGTCCATGGCTGGCAGATGGGGGTAGGCAAGGTGGCAGCTGGTGGACTGGACAGTCCCAAATTTGCATGCAGATAAACTGGGAGGAACAATAGGGGAGTGAGACAGATCACACAACCCAGAGTTCCAACTCAGGAAAAGAAAGCCTCACAGCCTCTGACTAAAAACACCTGTGGGGGTTGAGGTGGCAGGAGAAACTCCCAGCCTCACTGGAGAGTTCACTGGAGAGACCCACAGGGTCCTAGAATACATACAAACCCAACCATCTGGAAATCAGCAACAGAAGGGCCCAATTTGCTTGTGGGTTACAAAGGAAGTGACTGAAAGCCAGCTGACAGCCAAGTAAGTGGCATTGCTTCCTCTCAGATCCCTTCCCCACATACGGCACCACAGCAAAGCTACATGGGTTGCCTCACCCTGAAAAATACCTAAGGCTCTGCCCCTTACAATGTAACAGGTACACTAAGACAAAGAAATATGGCCCAAATGAAATAACAGATCAAAACTCCAAAAATAGAACTAAGCAATGAAAAGATAACCAACCTATCAGATGCAGAGTTCACAACACTGGTAATCAAGATGCTCACAGAAATGGTTGAATGTGGTCACAAAATAGAGGAAGAACTGAAGGCTATACAAAGTGAAATAAAGAAAAATATACAGGGAACCAACAGTGAATGGAAGGAAACTGGGACTCAAATCAATGAAGAAATAAACACTCAACCAGAAAAGAATGAAGAAAAAAGAATTCAAAAAAACAAGGAGAAGCTTATCAGTAAATGAATGGACCAAAAAACTATAGTACATTTTTATGATGGAATACTATGCAGCAGAAAGAAAAAAGGAGCTCTACCTTTTGTGACAGCATGAATGGAACTGGGGAGCATTATGCTAAGTGAAATAAGCCAGGCAGTGAAAGACAAATACCATATGATCTCACCTTTAAATGGAACTTAATCAACAAAACAAACAAGCAAGCAAAATATAACCAGAGACATTGAAATTAGAATAAACTGACAGTAACCAGAGAGGAAGTGGGACAGGATAATGTAGAGGGGAAGGGGGAAGGGTTTTCAGGAACAACTATAAAGGACACATGGACAAAACCAAGGGGGCATGGGATCAGGGGAAAGAGGTGGGGATGGCTAGGGTAGGGGGGTTGGGGCAAAATGGAAACCACTGTACTTGAATAACAATTTTTTTAAAAAGGAAAAAATAAATAAATAAGGAGAAGCTAGGAATCTCCAGGACAAATTTAAACATTCCAACATCTGAATCACAGGAGTTCCAGAAGGAGAAGAGGAAGACCAAGAAATTGAAAACCTATTTGAAAAAATAATGAAGGAGAATTTCCCCAATCCGGCAAAGGAAATAGACTTCTAGGAAACCCAGGAAGCTCAGAGAGTCCCAAAGAAGATGAACCCAAGGAAAGACACACCAAGGAACATTATAATTACATTACCCAAGATTAAAAAGGAGAGAATCTTAGAAGAAGCAAGAGAAAGGGAGACAATTACTTACAAAGGCGTTCCCATAAGACTATCAGCTGATTTCTCAAAAGGAACCTTACAGGCAAAGAAGTATTCCAAATCATGAAAGGCAAGGAACTACATCCAAAATTACTCTATCCAGCAAAACTGTCATTTAGAATGCAAGGGCAGGTAAAGTGCTTCCCAGATAAGATCAAGTTAAAGGAGTTCATCATCACCAAACCTTTATTATATGAAATGTTAAAGGGACTTATTTAAGAAAAAGAAGATGATCAAAAATATGAACAGTAAAATGACAACAAACTCACAACTATCAACAACTGAACCTAAAAAAAAAATTAAGCAAACAACTAGAACAGGAACAGAATTACATAAATGGAGATCACGTGGAGGGTTATCAGTGGGGATGAGGAGGGGGTAGAATAGGGGAAAAGGTACAGAGATTAAGAAGTATAAATGGTAGGTACAAAATAGACAGGGGGAGGTTAAGAATAGTATAGGAAATGAAGAAGCCAAAGAACTTATATGTATGACCCATGGACATGAACTAAGGGGAGGGAATGAAGAAGGGAGGGGTGGTGCTGGGTGGAGAGGAATAAAGAGAAAAAAATGGGACAACTGTAATAGCATAATCAATAAAATATATTTTTTAAAAAGACAGCACAAATAAATACAGACCAATATTTCTCACAAATATATACAAGAATTCTAAACAAAATCCTAGTAAATAGAATTGAGTAATGTATAAAAAGTATTATACTCCATGGATAGAAGACTCAAGTAAAATTATAAATGAAAGAGAAGATATTACAATTGATTCCACAGAAATGCAAAAGATCATGATGGACTACAAACTAGACAATCTAGAAGAAATGAAAAATTCCTAAAAACATAAAACCTACTAAAACTGAATTCTGAAGAAACAGAAAATCTGAAAAGACAAATAATATGTAAGGAGATTGAATCAACAATCAAAAACCTTCCAACAAAGTAAAGCTCAAGACCATATGGTTTCACTGGTGAATTCTACCAAGAATCATAATAAATTTCCTCACACATAAAATATTTATGTAAATCACCAGGCTGGTGTAGCTCAGTGAATTGAGCATGAGCCTGTGAACCAAAGTGCCACCGGTTCGATTCCCGGTCAGGGCACATGCCTGTGTTCCTGGCCAGGTCCCCAATAGGGAGTGCAGGGGAGGCAACCACACACTGATGTTTCTCTCCCTCTGTTTTTCCCTCCCTTCCCCTCTCTCTAAAAATAAATTAAAAATCTTAAAAATATATATTTATGTAAATCTATCTCTATCTCTGTCTTTCTTTTTCCTACTGCGTCTGTCTCTCTGGATAGCCCAGACTAACACAGCATTCAGTGATACCCAACATCCATTGCTTATTTTTAAAAAAGTATTTCACTTGTTCTGGCCTATGCTTTCTCTGCTCCCCTGTGCTCAGCTGTAACAGGGGAGTCTGGCAGGACATGCAGGAGTCTTCCTCTCAGTTTAGGAGGGCTGTCCTGGCTCTTATAGGCATAAGAGGACAATAAAAAAAAAAGGAAAAAAGAAAAAAAAATGAAAATAAAAGAAAAAGGAAAAAAAAGTATGTCAGAGACTGTTAGTATTCATCAAATACTTATATTCTCCTTAACATTTCCCAGTTTTCATGGCTCTTAGTGGTCTACATATATGACTAATCCTCACCAGCGGAAAGAAGGAAGTTAAGAGCATTTGTGCACTCTCCACACTGAATCTCATTTAAGTGGCTAAAAGCAAAAATCTCAGAGCTGGTAGATTTAGAATTTTCTAAATTCTAGCATTCTGGGTCCCTGGGATGCTATTTGGAAAAGAAACACATGGGAGCCTGACCTGTCACACACTATGATATGAGCAAGGAATAAATCTTTGTTGTGTTGAGTCTTAAAATTTTTAGGATATATTTGTTATTGCAGCATAGCCTTGTATTTATCCAGCTAATATTTAGCTAGAGTAATCTTCAATTATCGTGATAAAGAATTTCTATTTTTAATCAAAGAAAGCATCATATTTAATGCTTCACAAACCAAAAATCGCACAATTGGTCTGCGATCTTTGGAAAAGTGGTTCACCACTTGCCTGATCTGTCTCTTAATAATTCAGAGTGCACACTTGCACATTAAAGACTGAGAAGTCCCATAGGAAAGAAAACTCTATACCTTTATTGAACTCAACAATTCAAAAACCTATTTGACAACAGTAATCTTTTAATCGGTGGTACATCTATTCACCAATATGTTTGTATTCTGTAGAATAAGTTGAAGAAAATAAGGTACTGGAAGAATTTCCATGAGGCTCAGAATATAGGCAAAAATATCCACTGTTTTTGCTGGACTAAGAATAGTGTGCAAGGACTTTTGCTATACCTTTATTTATAATATAAAGCAAACAGAAAAATTTACATAACTAGGTAGAAATGTATTTCAGCAATAAATGTAGATATGATAAATGTAAAACAATTAATGTTTTCAAATAACATTGAATGCTGGAAAATACTATGCATGGCTAGGCTGAGAAAGCAGGATACAAAACTATACATGTGCTATGGACCCAGTTAATATACGAGGTCTCTTCAGAAGGTATCCAGCCATGTAATATGAAAAATAGAGACATTTATTAAAGAAGACACAAGGTACAAGAAATAGTGTACATAGGACAATGACACCTCAGTCCCCTCAAAATAGGCACCTTGGGACCTCACACAGTTTTCCCAATTGCCATCAGCTAGCGGTCCCATTGTATTCTCATGAATGTCATCAATGGTCTGAAATCTCTTCCCTTTAAAAGGTGATTTCATTTTTGGGAAAAGCCAGAAGTCACAGGGCACCAAATCTGGGTTGTAGAGGGTCTGAGTCACGTGGGTGATGTGATATTTTGCCAAAAACTCTGCAGGAGACATGATGCATGAGTGGGTCCATTGTTGTGATGAAGCTGCCAATCACCAGTTGCCCATAGCTGCAGCCTTCTGAATCATATGGATAGTTTCCACAGAGGAATGTTTGAGCTTAATGCAAGATCTGATGCAGACTTGTAGATCTACTCCCTCAGTCATTTTGAATGTCATGGCCACACAGTACACATGCTCACTCAATGACATATACTGCCCCCACTGACTAGTACAGTGAAGTCATAATTGTTCATGCATACACATTCCAGTCCACCCTCCTCGGCTGCCAGGTTACATCAATGTTGCTCAAACCATTCTCATTATATTAACAATAGTTGGACTTTTTCCACACAGACCGCATATACACATATAAAAATATGCATATTAATGGTAGATATCTCTGTAAACTGGAATCATAGGCAATTTTTCACTTTATTCTTCATACGTTTCAATGCTTTAATCAGAAATAATACACATTATTTTTTTAAAGATATAGAAATAGAACATTTTCTACCTTACAAAATTTCTGCTTTGTCCTTCAGCAGGCACATTATTATTAATAATAATGCCTATTGAGCAGGAATAATCTCTGTTCAGCATGAAACATCTCGTATTCATGCAAAAAATAATCTTAATACTTATTATTTTTAATGAGAAAAATGTGCTCAGGTAGAACAATTCTTATCAAATACTTAGTATGAATATGTAAAGGAGAACTTGACTTTGTAAAAACTGCTTTACACCAAAATGTTATAATCACCAATAAACTATGGCAGCTTGCAGCAAGAGAGTGTCCTGAAAATTCAGAGGGTTCATCCCAATGAGTGTGACCTAGAAGCAGGTCTCAGTGTGGTCCAACAGACTCCCACCATCACCACCACTACCACCAACACACACACACACACACACACACACACACACACACACACACACACAATAATGCAACCTTCTTTTAAGGCTTTTTTCTTTCTTCTGTTTCATGACTTCTCTTGTCTGCAGCTGTCCATTTTTTCCTTCCAGAATCGTTTTCACTTAAAATTCCTCTGCTAAAATAAATATTTGAGAAATTTTTCACTGCACCATTTCCAAGACAAATTTATGGGCGACTATAACTTCACTAGAAGTTCACTCACTGACTATTTCATCATCTGCTTTGGAGCCAACTTCAGGGCATATTTCAACACTAAAAGCCACTTGGTGGATATATGTTGCCTCTTTAAGTAACATTTCTACCATACCCTCTAGATTACTGAGGTTTTCTTTCTTTTCTCTTTTATTTTCTTCACTTCCGCCTTAGTTTTATTTGAACTTTGAAACTCTGATATGTAACATCATAAATTGTGTTGGGATATATATTCCCTCAAAGACATTATGAAGAATAAAATTGTATCTCCTCACAGAGCCAGACAGCTCAATGAAATGAGCTTATACCATTCCCACATTTTGTGTCATTTCACATGTATTCAGTTTTCAAAGAGTTATAAAATGGTGCCTGCAAGATACAACACTGTGCCCTGTTTTAGTGATCTTTTTAGTCCAGCTTCTAAAACAACAGAAAAAATATGGATCCATTAGAGATAAACTTACTTTTCAAACATTTTTCTTTTTTTAGGTCATTTGTAACAGAAACATGGGAAACAGCCTTTGTCTCTTCATTGGATCACAGTATCGTGTGGAGGGAGAAAGACAGCCTTCAAGTCCGATCTAGGCTCCAGTTTCAGCTCTACTGACTATTTGTAATGACTGTGTTATACCATTTACCCATTCTCAGCCTCCATTTATTTTTCTGCAATTAAAGTACAAACTGCCTGCCTTATAGATTTTAATGATGGATAAATGACATTAAATGCGCTATGTAACTGTTCGTATTCCTACCAATTAACTTTAGATAGGTACTAAGAATAGATAAAGTTCATTATTTTAGTGGATAATACATACTTAAGAAAACAAAGACTTTCTAGAAAATCATAAACTGGGTTCCAAAGGCACTGAATTTTCAGGTACGCTATCCATTTTTTAAAGAACAAAATTTCTGTCACTCTCTGTTAAAGAAATAAGTTGATAGTTTTCTGGGAAATGAAGTTCCATTTTCCTCTATCAGACTTTCATGTTGCCAGTTTTAATTGACAATTATTATAGCAAGATGGCAGCCTCCACTTTGAAGCTAAGAAAAGCCACTGAGGTTGAGTGAAAAGCTGCTTTAAACTATCACAGGCAGTTTTCATAGTTTGTGTGAGGAGGGAATGGAGGCAGTTAAGTACTTATTACAATGTCAGCAGACATACCACTGAGATGAATCTATTTTGACCTTTGTTCACATTCCATCTGCTCTGGTGCCTAGGGTGAATTCACAGGTTTATGATGAGTCAGGCTTCATTTGCATCCTTAGAAACATTTGCAGTTTGGAATACTTGACAGTTACACACCCCGATGTGGAAACCCAGAGCGAGTGAAGGATGTGCTAAAGACACTGCCATGACTTAGTTCATGTGATGCAGGTAACTTACTGGAGTCCCTGCATTGAAAACACTTCAGTGTCCTGAGTTAGCCCCAGAACCAACTATGTCACCATAAAATTGACACCTGGCCAAATTATGACACATTCCTAATAAAGGGGAAATTAATTAAAATAAATATCAACAGCAACCTTGCGGATGTGATAAGCCACACAACTCTCCTCTCTAAGCATAGATATATGCAGAGAGGGAAGAGCACAATTACTCCCTTGCCTTAGGATGAAGTGGGAATTCAGCAGGTATAGAACTGCTTGTTCAGGTTGACAACTGCATAGGAAACTCTGTGTTTAAGATCAAGTAGTAGAAGCACTTCGTTCTCTTCTACCACTTCCTAGTTATAAGAATCACCCAAAGTGGAAAGAGAGCAATTGCCCATACATTAGAAATAATCAATCAACTGGGTAGTCTTCACTGAGCAAGGGACTCCACCTAGCCTCCTTAGCAGTTTCCCCTCATTTTTGATCTCTCCGCTGTGAAGGACTTAGTCACTAAAAACCTTTCACAATCTATACTAACTGAATTAGATGCTTTATCAATTCCCACAGTTTTAAATATTATCTATTCACAGGAAAAAGAATTCCTCAATTTTATCTTTAGCTCTGAGCTCTTGACTTGATGACAAACCTACCTACCTGGTGCCTCCTCTTAGATATCTAATAGATGTCTCAACTTTGTCATCTCCAAGACTGATTGTTTGATTTTCCCTTTCTAAAAATCCTTGCAGTGATCTTTGATTCCTCTCTTTTTATCAGTAAATCCTTCTGTAAAATTGTCAGCACTTCCTTTGCATGATGCCCAAAACCCAGACATCTGTCAGTGCTTCCACTGTTACTACCTTAGTCCAAGCCACTAGAATCTCTTGTTAGAACTAGCCTCCAAACAATCTCACCAATTCCACACTTCCTTCCCTACAGACACAAAAGCCAGGAAGACACCTTTAAAATATAATCCTCACCATGTTACTCCTCTATTTACACCCCAGCAAAGGCTCCCCACATCATTTGAAGCAAAATATCAATGGTGTACCAGAGTACACAAGGCCTTGATTCATCTGGAATCCCACAAGGACACTTCCCTCCACTTCTACTTTCCACCAGCTCTCCCTACGCCACCCATCCTGGCCTCCTCCTTTTTCCTCAAACAATGGAAGCACACTCCCACTTTCAGGCCCTTGGGTTCACTATCCCCTGCAGACAGAAAGCTCCTCTACCAAGATGTCCCTTACTCCTTCAAATCTCTACCCAAAAGTTGCCTCTTCAGGGAACTTTTTGCAATCAGTCGTGTGTCCCTCTTTTTCTTACTGGAGTATTTATCATCATCAGATATGTGTTGTGTTATTTGTATATATTTTTACTGTCTTTTTCTGCTGAGCAGAATGAGAGCTCTTTGAAGAAAACAATTTTGTTTATTATAATCACTACATTTTGCCCAGAGCATAACACAATGCCTGGAACAGAGGAAATGCCCAATGCGTATCTTAAATGAATGAGTGTGTCGGTACAGAAACTCACCAGCCACTAGGGGAAGTCAGGACAGACACAGCTGACTATACTGCAAGCCCACAGTCATTAAACAAATTATAGGATAGAACACAGAGGACAAAATTAATTCTAGCTGGGGTCTGGGAAAGGTCAGAGTTTTCTCACACATACAGACTTTGGACTGAAACAGATAAATGAGATTCCAACAAGAAGAAAAATGGAGAAGAGCATGGGTGCACAGAGCAAGAACTTGAATGTTTAGAAGTGCTCAGAATATTCAAGGAACAGCATATGATCCTGGGTGGCTGACTCTGGGAGTGAAGGGGAGTTTAAGGGGCAGGAGGTGGAGCTGGAAAAATAGATCCTGAGTTACGTTGAATGCAGTGAAAGTGATGTTGTTGTATGTAGTCAAAAATATTTGTTAAGAACCTTCTCTAGGCCAGACTCTGTGCTAAGTGCTGGAGATATAGAAATGGCATCCCCAGTCCCCGCATTCAGGAAACGTACAGTAGACCAGAGGGTATACAAGTATGCGGACAAATGAGTGTCACAAAGGTTGTGAGTGTCATAGCAGCCGTCTGAGGGGCAACACAACAGAAGGGGTTAAGAGTCTATAGGGCAAATAAGGAGTTTTCCAAAAAGATTCTATGGAGAAGGCTGTGAGTGAAGGACTTTGGAGCTGGAGAGTAAAATGGTAGCTACTAAATTTTAGCAAGATTATGCAAATTAGGGTAAGCAATTGATTGGAAGGACAAAAGCCTAAAAAAGAACTAATTCTCTTCTGGGTAAAGACTGGGGAAATCCTAATCAAATTACTTTAGACTTGAAAGATTTCTCAATGTTATCCTCTTTTCTGGTGAGTACTTACCTCCTCTGAGATTTCCTACCATTAAACCGGTGTCATGTGGGTAGAAAAAGAGGCGATCAGAATCCGCTTACATCATTTCTCTTTAACTTAAAACAGTTAAGAAATTTAGAAAAATCCATGCAAAAATGTTCAAGACAAGTGTAGAGGAAGAACAGATGAACCAGGCACAGTTTCATATTTCATAGAATGCTCTTTAGCACAGGTATAGTTAGTTACATCACAGAGCTGGCTTTTATTATTGACATTATTTGTGTATTCTCAATAGTCTAATAATAACCAAATAAAAAAGAATTTGTAATATGCTCTGCTCCCATCTTTTTACCAACCCTCTTCATGATTTCAAGATGTTAGTTCTGACAAGCTTAAATCATAATCATGATAATTAGTATTTGACACTTGGAGCCTCTTCACCAACAGAATATGTTGTTCATTTGTCAACATATAGTTACAGTATAGAAAATATTTATCATATATAAGAAGCACATTTTGAGTCATTTAGGAACATTTTGATAAGCTTAATGTACTGAAGGGTGCTTTCACCACTGATTATTTTTTCCCTATGAGCAATTTCTATTTTGTTAAGATGTAATTTTACAAGCTAAATTAGTTTTCAAATTCCTGCATTTGTTGGCTTGAATCCCTTAGAATTATTCTCATAAAATTAACCTACTGAGTTTAAAAAGTTAAAAATGAATTAATGTAATTCCCACACATATTACTGTATCGACATACTATGCATCATTTTCTGGTCACTACAAATGCCTGGAAAGCATGTGTCATTTTGTCATGTAATAGCCACTATATTTCTTTTTTTTTTTTTCTACCAAAGGTAAGGGCCAAAGGCGTTTTTATTCAAATGCATATTTTCTTGTGGAAATTCAGAACCTGTGCATTTCTCCGCTTTCTCACAGTAATTATTTTGACTTAGGGTTGCTTAATAAGATTACTTCTCCAGACCTGCACGAATATGTTCTTAGACATTTGGAGTAGGGTTCAAATGTGGATAGCAGCTCATTCATGATCTAACTGAGAAGAAGTAAGTGTGAAATGTAGTAACAGTAACAGCCACAGCTGTAAATTAAAGAAGAGTTGTTTGTCATCAAGAATTAATTTTAGGATATTTAAGCTCTGTCCTGCTCTTTTAAGCTGGGTCTATGGGTACAACCACTCTGATGCCTATTTATTAGACACTATGAATCTCAGTTTACCTACCAAAGTCACCAGGTCTAAAAATTCAGCCAGGACTTGCCACCACCCCTTCTGGGTAGACAGCCAAATTACTAGGCTTTAGTGGCTCCTGGGTGAGATTTCCTGACCCCACCTGGCCAGATGCTTTCACAAAGAATCCTGCAAACACCTGCTCATGGTGACTTGGCAGCTCCCCACAAATATCAGCCGGAAACAATGTCCTATGTACAGAAACAGTCCTAGAGTTCTGGGGTTTTACAAGACAATTTGATAGAGAATTGATCAAAATAATAGGTGAAAGTAAATAAACACTAAGTTAGCCACACCTGGAGGAATGGCATTAGAGCATATTCATGGAAAACAATTCTCCAAGCAGATGCCCGGGGCTTTGTTGGGTCAGAATTATCTGATATATTATTACAATCTATAAAGACATGTGTAAAGAGCATTAAGGTAAAAATTTAGTGAAAAAAGTACAAGCCTGTAAAGAACTTGAACTGAGTTGAAATACAGACAGGGATTAGGTCAGAGAAAGATAAATGTATCTTGAAGCAGTGTGTGCCTGAGAAATTAGGCATGATCAAAAGTCTTCCCACAGACACACTTATAACTACACATCCTTAGCAGGAAGAAAAAAATTACAAACAGGTACACTTGTGTATCAGAAATAAAAATGAATAGTTCTTTCTCTTTCTTCAGCTTCTTACATTTGTATAGTCCTTTATAATTCAAGAAAGGACTTTGCAGGCATTATTTTCTTTGATCCTTACAATAACTTGATGTGGTAGGTAAAAGGTTCTTACAAAAATCAAAAGACACGGGTAAGCCGAGCTGCAGATTTGCTTGTAAAACAGCGTCCTTGACTTCACTCCCCAGCTGAGCCCTACACGACAGGGAAAGGGATGAAGCCGGGCAAGAAACATTGTCAGAACAGAAGGTGCAAGATGCGTGTGCATGTGTGTGTCTGATTGCAAATTTCTTGCCTTCCAAACAAAATCAAGAAGTTTCTAAATTTCCTATGATTTCAAAAGACCTGTATCTATTTCATCTCCTTTTAATTAACAAGAATAAAAATACAAGCACCTAAAGAGCATAGTATAGTCAATACAGTCTGGTCTGAAAGCCTAGACAGGAAAATGCCAGGAAAGAGAACAGAGCCAACGTGACATGTGTTGTCAACATTCACACAGCACTGCATTGCGAGAAGGCACCCACAGGTACCGGAAAAAACATACGAAAAACATCTGAAGAAGCCGGCCATGAGGCCTGTTTTTATCGAACTGTTTTCCAAGGTCATGCTCCTCTTAGGAATATTTCAGTATTAAAACCTCCATTTCTCAACCATTTACAATAGCACAGCTCTTGAGTGTGGGTCTGTGTAGAAGCCACATTCCATGTCAGAGAGCCAACTAGTACAAACGTTAAGTGTACCTGTATTTTCCACTAGACATCTCTTCCTCGGTGTTCTTATGGACATCGAGAATATAATCTTTAAAAATTAATCAAGCTGTCTTACTCTTCAAACTGAATTCTACTATATCCCCTCTCTCAAGAGATGGCAAAAGCATTATGCAATCTCCCAAGATACCACCTTGTTCTCTGGACAGCTTCCCCTTTCTCTTATCCATACATCACTTCGTCCTGTTGATTTTGCCTCCACGATTACCCACAATTAAATGCCCTTTGCTCTAGCCTCACTGCTGTTATTTCAGTCCATGTGAAAGGTAACGAGGTCCTGAAATTCTTGGAAAAGTTTTCTTACTGACCCGCAGGATAAAGTCCCAGTTCCCAGCATGCCATGCAAGCTCTTGCTTCATGATCTAGACGCAGCGTAGTTTTTCAAACCAGACTAACCTGATTCTAGCCTCACTGAACCCCTTGCAGTGCCCCCACAAAGGTTATGCAGTCTGATTTCTCCACACTTCAGCTCTTCTAGTTCATTCTGCATAAATTACACTTTCCCCAACCCTGTCCGTCTCCCTCTGAGTATGTTTTAAAATTCAGCTTAAACATCACCTCCTCTCCGAAACCTCCACTTCCACAGTTAGCCACCCTTCTTCCAGGTCTCAGTCACTCTGGCTTTTATTCCTGTTGTTGTTATTGCTGATATTAAATTTTTTGTTCGAACATCTTTTCCATCGTTTTCGTCTTCACTAGTTCAATAATTATGCATTCTATACCTATTATTCACCTTTATTCACTTCCATCCCAAGCACCTGCCATATATAGCAAACAATAAGTACTTGTTAACCTGGATGGCAAATTAATTTTTAAACCCCCAGAATTTTTTTAAAAATTATTTGCAATGGCTTCATACCAATTTGGATACTGTTATCACCAAAAAGCTCTAATCTAAATTTATGTTTTTAAATGTCAGATAAAAGGAAAACCAAAACTAATCACTATCCTATGGAAAATAATAATTATTTTAAATGGTATCTCATATAACATTGGGAGGAACAGATAGAGCCAGATTCTAAATTAATAGCCTACATAGATAAGTAATAACCAAAAACTGATTTACCATCATGATAATAAAAATTTTCAATCCACTCCATTCACCTTCTAGTTTACTTTGTCACTATTGGACAAAGGAACACCTAATTTAAAGACTGTACTGAAATAATTGCTATCACTTCTCTGTACCAGTCTGAAGTGCTGTGTGTCCATAAAGCTCCGAAAGAATTAATCCTGGGGCCTTTCCTACCAAGTTGTCTGAATGATGTCTAAACCAAGGAGCCAATGCTCTATTCACAAGATACCATGATGGGGGCGATAAGACTGAACATGACTGTGCTGGATGAAAACTACAGTGGTACCTCGGTACTCGTCGTTAATTCATTTTGACAAGTAATGAGCAAACAACGATTGCTGAAGCATTTTCTCTTGCAGGGTAGCACCATAAGTCACACAAGTTCTAGCTAGTGTGACCAGGGACAAGCAAGCGCCGAGTGCTGAAACATTTTTTCTCGTCAAAGTGTAATGAGCACCAGTTTTGACAAATTTTGAAGATGACAAGTACCAAGGTGCCACTACATTTCTTCAAAGCCCTGGCCACGTGGTTCAGCTGGCTGGAGAGGCAGCCCCGTACACTAAAGGATGTGAGTTCAGTCCCTGGTAGGGACGTGAATGGGAGGCAACTGATGTTTCTCTCTCATTCTCTCACTCGCACTCTCCCTTCCTCTCTCTCTAAAAAGCAATAAACATATCCTCAGGTATGGATTAAAAAAAAAAAGAAAAAATATTTCTACAAAAATAAAAATAAATATTCAAACATCAGTCTCCTAAAGAGAAAAAGTCTATCTGTAAAAATCAATATAATAAAGAAATAGTTGGAGACCACTTCTAAAATATGAGAAAAAATGAAGTTGAATGTGAGGTTTTTTGTTGGTCTATTGTTTGTTTTATCTGGTCAGAAGCCTTCAGATTAGGATATACAGTTTGAATGATCGGGTTTACTCTCACGGACTGTGACTGTCAGGAAGAAATTTCAGGGGAGACTTACGAGAGTACTTAACAGAAAGAAAATACAGAAAAGTTTAGGCTAGGGCAGGGACGCCAAAGTTAGTTAAAGGGGATAACTAATGATTTCAGATATATTAAGGTGTTAACAGAAAGGGCACTCAAATGGTCCATGCCAGTGATAGATGAAAAGCAGAGGATACTGTTAAAGTCAAAAAGGAAGATACTGAATTTAGGGAAAAGGATCACTTGACTTTGTGAGTGAGAGCTGTGGATGACTGCTGAGGGAAGTTCTAACACCTTCCAGGAGGTGCTGAAAACAGTCTGATTTGAAAGGGCAGTAGCTTCCTCTGGGAACAAGGATGCACCATATCCTTTTTCATGAGTATTTCCAGTTCTGTGTGTTAATGCCAATATCTTATATTCTGCATATCATTATACAATATCCTGAAAACATAATATATTTTATGTTTATTTAATATTCTCAAGTTCCTCCTCTGGAGTAAAATATCACAATAGGTTTAAACTTTCCCCACAGGAGGTACATTTGATGCCTTGGACCATTTTTGTGTTCGCCAGCCGGATTCTCCTCAATTTCTCTGCAATTTCTAATAAATATGGGGCACCGAAAAATCCACAACTCTTCAATAAGTGCCTAAGAAATACAGAGTTAAAATAGGCAGATTACTCACGGCTTCTGCATGTCATACATCTATTAATACATCCTAGGATCATGTTAACACTTTTAATAACAGCACCAGGCTGCTGACTCACATTCGGGCATGTTTCTACTTCCTTCATACCTACATAATTATTCCCTTTCTCGTATCAGCCTGGTTTGTTTTCTCCCCTAATCTCATCCTGTTTAGCTTAGCCAGCTTTTCTCAACTTCCAAGGGTCTGTTGAATTGTTGTCCTGGCTTCCATGTATCAGCACCTTTACCAAAATGAGGACCTTCTTTTCTAACTTTCACATAATCAAAGGATAAGGAAAGTCAGAGGGAAGCTCAATAATTTGTTTCAGTTTTGTGCAAGGTGTTGGAGGTATGACAAACATGGTGCCTACTTTCTGATAGATACACCCTGTCAGAGATAGAGATAAGTAAATAGAAAATGACAACCCTTGGTGATAAGGGTTAGGATAGGAAGAGAAGATGGCAACAGGACAAAGTGAAACTTTGAGCACAAGGAGAATTGTGGATCTAGATGCAGTGGCCACCTGTTACAGCACTACCTGACCTCCAAAAGGAAGGATGCAGAAGAGGGAGAGGCTAAAAGGCTGGGAATTTGCACAAATATACAAAATTGGCCCCTTTAATCTTCACAACAACTGTGTAAGGCAAGTACTGTTATCCCAACTTTACAGATGAAGAAACTCAATGTTTAATAGGGTAGGTAACTTATCTGAAGGTCACACACCTCTAGCTAATAAGTAACAGAACCAGGTTTCCAATCCAGGTCTATATGATTCCAAAGTTCATGTATGAGACCATGCTGTTTTTCAAACATACTCTATGTTTCTGGCTTATTAAAGAAAAAAGATGACTTGTGGAAAGAAATTTAAAATTTCAGAAGTCCAGATAATGTCTGCTGCCTCTTTTTTATGTGACATTCAGTCAAAACATGACCACAGGCTAATTTGACAAAAGCTCATCTCAAACTATTCTGGTAAATCTCTGAGACTGAGTTCAGGAAGCCAACTACCCAATGACTTGCTAGTTATGTGACCAGGGCCCAAAGATACACTAATGCACCCACAACTTCAAGGGCCAACATTTTCCTTCCAGTTTTAAAAAAGGTACCACATTTCTCCACCTTTAGGCATTCTCATCTTCTGCAGAAAGTATTCTAATAATAGTGCAAAGCACTCAACAATTACAGAAGTAGATTGATTATCCATTTAGATGGTTCAATGATAGTAGTCTCCAGTCTTAAGCAGGTAGCTAATATTTAATATGTATTCAAATAAGAAAAGGAAACAATCCAGGAAATCAACCTCGCCCACAGAATTGTTTAACAGATGTTATACAAAATTTCTACGATCAATTCCTGTTACTATCATTCATCCAATAAGTACAATGTTTAAGCTAACTCCTATAATGGGTCATGGAGAAGGGCCAGGTGACAGTGAACCAATAATAATAGTTTGTCCCAATTCTGTACCTGATAGGAAACCTGTCCTCCATCTGCCCATTCCTCTAATTTCTATTGGCTCAGAGGGTGATCCAGTTACTACTCTATCGGGATTTCCTTGATAGATTATATTCTGATAGATTTCTAAAACTACTTATTCCCTTTCCACAAAAACCTATTAATATGGGATTTAAATTAGCATAGCCACATTAAAAAAATACTTACTAAAGCTTAGCTTATACATACCCTATGACCCAGCAACAGAAATGCCTATATATGTTTACCCAAAGATATATACCAGAATGTTTATACAGTGTGCTTTGTGATGTCCAAAAGTGGAAACTATCCAAATATCCAACTACAGTGGAATTGTGCTGTATTTACACAGCAGAATACAACAATGGGAATGAATACTGACTACTAGAGGCAACAATAGAGATGGCGCTCACAAATTTAGTGATGAGTGAAAGCAGCCAGACACACACACACACACACACACACACACACACACACACGCACATACTGCATGACTGTACACATGCAAAGAACAAAAAGAGGTAAAATTAATGTCTTCTATTAGAAATCTGGACAATTCTTACCCTCAAGGAGGGATGGCAACAAAACGATAGGATGAAGACGGCTTCTCAGGTACTGGTAATATTCCCATTCTTAATTGGGATGTTGATTGATTAAGTATGCACACTTTTGTAAAAATTAATTGACTTACTTTTCTATATATGTATGATACTACAATAGAAAGTTTTTAAAGCCCCAAAAGCTTGAAATGTTAAATAACTAATTTTTGGAGAGATGAAAATGGACTGTATAAAATGTTACTTGTGCGATAGAAAAAATTTTGAGTAACGATCTACATTGTAAGCGATACAGGCATAAATGTATATTTCAAGATAAAACTGGATCCCTTGCTCTTCTAGAATTCATGAGATGATCACAACTCCCTATACATTGCCCTAGTCTTTGCTCTCACCCCCAATCCACTCCCCCTGGTCATAAAAATTGTTCCATTTCTGCTAAAATTCTGCCCTCACTCTTGAAGGATATGCCCTATCCTATGGGCCCTGAAAGCAAGGCACTTTCCAACCAGCCTTAGACATTCTCTCCTGGCCTTTAAACACCCTGCACTAGTCAAGCAGTCACCTTCTCCTGGCTCCAGGTCACTCTGGGGAGCCATTCACAATAATCTCTCTCTCTCTTCGATGTCTTTAGTTTGCTTCCTATGGCAATTAAAAGTGGGGAAGCTGAGCTGTTTCACATGCTGTTTTAAATTCACCCAAATGTCCACTTGACATCATGGAAGATCATGCTTTGTTTTTGTTTTTACCATTTTCCACTCACAGCTCATTTACTGACACACTTGAGTCCTCCAAGTGGCCACAGTACAGCTGATTCAGGTGGCAGCCCCTTCCACATATCTGGTTTCTCTTTGATAAATCATCACTCAGAAGCCCCTCAGCAGGCTGTTCACCTGGAGTGACATGATGGCAATTTTATAATATTAAAAATAACTTAAATCTATCTTAAGAGAAGCCAGTATAACTCTCATAAGGGAAAAGAATCTGACAAGTAGCACCTACTATGCACAGAACGTTATGGTCTGTACTTTTCTATATGCTATCATTTCCAGTGTTTATTCAATCTTGTAACATGCATATTATAATCTCCCTTTTGCAGATGGGAAAGTAGAGGCTCAGGTTTTAAATATATTGTCTCCAATCACATAACCTGTAAGATGCAGAGCAAGACATTAAACAAGGTATCAGCAAATGTTTTTTATAATGATATAATACAGGGTCAGGCACAAATAATGCCCCTTTTTATTACAAAATCATAAGCATGTGATTCTGTAACATAACAATATCACGTTCAAGCACACCATATGACATTTTAGGTGAAATGTTCAAATTAAAACTATGAATTACTACACCCATATTATTACCCTACCAACCACACTCAGGCAGGTGTTACTTCTGCCGGACCCTGAATTTTAGTCTTTGCTCGTCACATAAGGTCTCCGTCACCTATTTTTCTTTCTGTGTTGGCTTGTTTTAAAAACATAAAAAACTATTTTTAACTTCTTGGCTGGACTTGGTCCAAAGACGGTCATTTATAGATGTTTGTTTTAAGAAATTGGTGGAACTTTGGGCTTTTGGCTTGGAGGAAGCTTAGGTATGACTTTCTTTGGCTGTCCCACACCAGACACCTCTACCACGCTGCTGGAGTTCGACCCCAGCAAGATCAAAGTCGTATACCTGAGGTGTACTGTGGGGAAGTTGGCACCACATCTGGTCTGCCCTACCCCCCAGGTCAGCCCCCTGGGTCTATCTCCAAAAAATGTTGATGACATTGCCGAAGCAACAGGTGATTGGAAGGGTCTGAGGCTTACAGACTGACCATTCAGAACAGACAGGCCCAGGCTGAGGTAGTGTCTTCTGCCTCTGCCCTGATCATCAAAACCCTCAAGGAACTGCTGAGAAACAGAAAGAAGAAAAAAATATTAAGCACAGTGGAAATGTCACTTTTGATGAAATCATCAACATTGCCCAACAAACAAAGCACCAATCTCTATCCAGAAAACCCTCTCGAACCATTAAAGAGATCCTGGGAACTGCTCAGTCTGTCAGCTGCAGTGTTGATGGCCGTCACCCTCATGACATCCTAGGTAATGTCAACCACGGTGCAGTGGAATGCCCGGCTAGTTAAGAACTACAAAGGAAAATATTTCATTAAAGATCACTTGACTCTCAAAAAAATAATAATAATAGAAGAAGAAGTTGGGGAAAAATATGTGATAAAGCATGTATTCTGGACTTTGGTCTAAGTTTAAATCCTAATTCCATCACTTACTAGCTAACATTTATGAAAAATTTATGAAGTACTGTGAACAAAAAGGAGGTTATACAATAAACCTGACAAGCTCAGAGACTGAAAGTAACCACACAGGATGATCTGATAATAAATTCCTAACTGGGCAGGTCAGAGGCGGTAGTCACGTCCCAGGCCTACAGAGTCCTTAACAAAGGTCAGTCTTTATCTTGAGCATGACCTGTCCATTGTTCTTATGCATGTAGAATAAGATATTTTTAAAAGGCCAGAGTAATTTTCTTTTCCTTTCCCTCAAAGGCACAACCACAGGCACCAGAACACAGGACCACCAAAGCAGGAGACCACAGAAACCCCCATTGTCATCTTGGTTCCTACATACCGTCTCTATGTGCTGTAAATGTTAATTATTTATGGTCTTGTACCCACCAATGTAAAAAAAAAAAAAAAAGTGTGCTTCTCCATTATGTCTTTTTTCCAATCCTAGAAATTTCCTCATTCTGCTTTCTTCTGACTCCTAAGTCAATCACCAGTGGATTTCATGTAACTTTCCTTATATCTCCTCCTTTGATTCTAATGTATAAGATAAGATACAAAACTGTCGTTCTCCAGAGCATTTTCTCAATTCACTGAGACTTTGCTTCCCAGCTTGCATCAAATAAATTCATAAAAATTCTCTATGGGTTTGGACGTTTCTTATATTGACAGTACCAGGCAACATTTTCGGTATCTTACACATATTTACTTATTTAAAACTCACTACCACTCTGTGAGGTAGGTAGGGTTTATTATTTCCCCAATTCTGCATATCTGGAAACTGAGGCCTGAGTAGTTAAAGCTCTTGCCCAAGTCTATACACAGCAAATAAGTGGCATAGCTACAAAACCCATGTTTTCCACCCCTATGTTAATATCATTGAAGTCAACAATAAACTACTTGATCAGGATAATTGGACTGCATTTGTACAAAGAAGGAAACTTTTCAGTTATTTTTCATGATTCCTTTAGTCTTGAAAGTAAAGGACTCAGCAACTGAAGCTATAATTACTGGGATTGAAGCCTCAAGATTCTAGAAGGTATTACATACAGTCTACAGGTTCATAAGTGAACAAAGCAGTACATAGACATAGCAGTTGTTCCAATGCAAAGAAATAGACTAGATTAGAGTTTAATTAATCAAGGTCAAAGGAGCCCAAGGTACAGTTGGGACTCAAGGTATGAACAGGTAGAGAACTCGGTGAGGGATAACTGATAGGCATCCAAATGGGCACGAAATGGGTATCTAAGATACCAGGGTCCCTGGTTCAGGGGTTAAGCCCTGGGATAGTTGAGATCCCCATGTCCATCCTGAGTGAATAGGTGAGACTGACTCAGTCCTGAGCTGCAGAATCATTGTGTGAGTAAGAGTAGTATAACAGGGGGACCACACCCTTGAAAATGGTGGATAGGTCTGAGCTGCACATGTGTGACTGGAGACTTTGCCTCCTTGTTAAACATGGCAGCCAGAAGAAAAGCAAAGGCACGTATGGCTAACATTGGCGCTTACTGGTTGGAAGGCTGGACACTCCCACTGGCTTTTGGCGTGCATGGGATTCTGGGAGAGACTTTTGAAACACAGTATGCCGGAAAGCAAAAAGGAAGTTGGTCCTCCCCACCCCACCCCACCCCCGCCATGGGGGGCATGTCAACAGTCTCCTGCAGGCCTGCCAGCAGTGACCGACATGGGCCTGTGAGCGGAAGCCTGGGGACACAGCTTCCAAAAGATGCCTGAAGTCAGACAGTGTTTGGGGACAAGCTAAGCCACCTACATTCATTATACTTTTGGGTGGAAAAAGAGGTTCCTGGCCCAACTTTGAACTGAGCTGGCAGAGGGTGACAGGGTGATTTTTCTTTGGGTGTCTTAGAGGGGATGGGCTTTGAGGCAAAAGCCTGCCATTATTTCCAAAGACCTTGGTGGTAACAGTCAGCACTGTGAACAGATTTTTGTTCTTGTGTTACTTTCAGTCCTTGAACCAATGTAGTAGCTGTAATGAGACTATTTTTGATGTCATACTCTGACTTTTTCTTTCCCCTTACTTTTGTTACCCAGATATTTTAGGAAGAAATTTCCCATTAAATAAAAGATTCTGTCCTACCAAACTCTGTCTTTGGAGATTTGCCTGGTAGGCAGTGAGCAAAAGGACCACCCATTCCTTCCCCCACTGGTTGGGTTCAGTAATAGTAGTTCTTTGCCCAAAATCTGCAATGTGTTCAGTGAAAAAAGGCTCATCCTAAAGAGCAAGGTCAGTTATGTCCACCTACTGCTTAAAGATCTGTATAGACAGGGACCCAGGAAGATCCTTCAAATACATGAACCTTAAATAACATTCTTTAAAATCCAAAATAATAAATATTGGTACTATTGTTATTGCAATTAACCTGTTATCAACCACAGATAGAGACATCCATAAGATGCCTCTAGTAGCACTTAGTTGTCTTTAACTTCATTCAAAACAATTTTGTTAGATTGTATTATGACAGCTGTCATATCAGCATGGCTTTAAAAAAAACTTATCAAACTTGGTGAATTTATCTGTAGCCATTTTAATATTGAAGATGGAAGAATATAAGCAACATTTTCAGCATATTATGCTTTATTATTTCAATAAAGGTAAAAATGCAACTTAAATGCAAAAAAATAAAAGACTTATGCAGTGTATAGAGAAGGTGCTGTGATTGATCAAACATGTCAAAAGTGGTTTGCGAAGTTTCATGCTGGAGATTTCTCACTGGACGATCCTCTGTGGTTGGGTTGACCAGTTGAAGTTGATAGTGATCAAATCAAGACATTAATTGAGAACAATAACTTTATACCATGTGGGAGATAGACAACATACTCAAAATACCCAAATCAATAAAGTTATTGGTGAAAATGAAAAATGTGTCTTTTATTTTATGGAAAAACCTAAATGAATTTTTTGGCCAAACCAATAATATAAAGGTTAACAACAACAACCACAACAAAACAAAAAAGAAAAGGAAAAAAGACAATCATAGTAATAAGTTCAATGGCCTACAAAGGGCCTGTATCATCTGGCTTCTCGGATTCCCTCAACCTGAGACCCCTTGTGCAGGCTGTCCCTTCCTCCTGAAGTGCTTCCCACCACCACCTCTGAGACCAAGCTTACGTTTTTTCACATTTTCTATTATTTTTTGCTGTCACACTTACCACACTTGTTTATTATACATATTTTTAGAGAGCTGGGCACTGCCTGTTTCCCTCACTAGACTGTAAGCTCTGTGAAAGCAGAGACTATATTTGTTTAGTTCGTTATAGTATCTCTGCCCCACTGCTTAGTACAGTTTTATAAATTTGCCCTTGGTAATTATTTGTTATAAACAAATGTCTATTGGTAAGGCATTGAAGTGCCTAAATATATATTATTTCTCTCCCAAGACTGAACAGAAACTTCCTGAGGTGAAGAAATATGTACTACAAATACAAATTATCCGTCAGTAGTCTTATGTAACAATACCAGGAAAATCATAAGACACAGGATAAATAGAGTATCATGGCGTTATTTATACCAAAATGTGCCCACAAGGTCCCTGGGACAGAAGAGACTATATATATAACAAAAAGATTTTGCTGGTAAACAAATAGCAAGAATATTTCAGCCTTCCACAGAGTAAACACTATGCTTCTTTCTTTTGCTTGCTGATGAAAAAATTTACCAAAGCAATCATCCCTGTGTTTTTCCTTCTATTCTTTGTCTTGAGAGGGCAATAATTTACGAGGTAAACTAACTGGCATCCTTGGAGTACTCAAAATCCACGCTGTCTATCACTGCTCAAATAGCAAGGGCATCTTTGGCATTCCAAATAAAGTAATCAATAGAGAAAAAGAACAAATTAATCGAAAGTTATGTAATCTTATACCCTAAAAAGAACCTGATTAAATCTCTATCCTTTGTTGCTGTTCCTAATCTTGGATAGTACAGGTGTTTACAGTCTTTTTGTGAGTTGACCTCAGGTGACCCAAGGATAGTTTTAATTGTTTATCAAATGTGATTTTATGAACAAGATAAAGATATTGTGAATGTATATCAAACACCTTTGAAATACAGAGAGCCTTTCAAGATAGAATTTTTAGTTAGCTTGCTACTCTTTCTTTAGAGTCTAATTGATTTTCTTGACATCTCTTTAGCCTGGCAAACTGCCTGCCTAAGTACTTTATCTGACCTTCAGGCTGTTTGCCAGGTATTGATCCAATACCTACAATGGCTTTGTTGTACCAGCTCTTCCAACTTTGATAAGAGCTAATGTACTCGCGCCAGGCAGACAGGAAGTCAATGGTCTCAAAAACTCTCTCATCCTCTTCTTTTCTCTGTATCTTCCTTTCTTCTTATGCAAGAATTGCAGGCTCTATCAAAATCAGATCTTAAGCAGATCAGATGGATATTTGGGCCTAATTTATCTTCTAGGAATTTTTTTAAAACACATCTTAGAAGAGCTCTCTAAGCAACAGTAAATTAAAAAATGTTTAAAAATACTAAATTTCTTGCTGAAGTTAAAATATACCATTTGTTGATGGATTTCCTCTTTAAAGAAAAGTAAAACTAAATATGAGTTATGATGATGCTTAGGGGGGATTTAGACTAACTGCATTGTAGAGAGTGAAGAGAAACCATAAGTAAGGGGTCTTGAAATCATGCCATAAATAAAACAATAAAAGAAAATGGGATATTTTAGTTAGCCTAAAGAACAGTATACTTGGGGAGAATAATGTGCTAGCTCTATGAGATTAATATCTGTAAGTTAACGTGACCATGGGAATTAATTTGTAAATAGATCTCATGTTTTTCATGCTTTGCCTTTGCAACAAATTTTAGGAAAGCATTTTCATTGAACAAATGGCCCTGTGCAGGCTGGAGACAAAACACTCCAATTATTCAACACAGGATGGAGTCCTTAGACATGGAAAAAGCAAAGGACCTAAAAGAAGAATCATTAAAATAAGCCCCCTGGGAAATAGAGTACTTTAGTGAGAATGTATTTTGTGTTTGAGGATAATTTGAGATAGACAAAACTGACTGATTCCCTGGTATAGAGCTGTTACTGATAGGCTTTGCCCTTTGTCATCTAACTTCAACAAAACAGTTGGGAAAATTTAGAGACTTTATAATGCCTTTGCATGGAGCAAAATGATGTTGACTGGTGCCTAATTTATCTGATTTAGGTCTTAGGGTGGAACAGAGAAAAAGCCATGAATATTGGCTTTTAAGTTGCCACGTTTAAGTTGCCAACCTGAGGGAAGCAATTCATACTTAGAATAATCAAAAAACAAATCACATTCATCAACCTCAAGATGCCACTTTGAGCAATCTACTCTCCCACGTCATTTCAAGCTGCTGGATAAAGACTGAGTTGGGGGGAGAGGAGATTATAAGGGGACTAAATGGTAATGGAAAAAAAATACATTAAGGATTAAATTTTTTTAAATTATTGAATTAATAATAATAATAATAATAAAAGACTGAGTTGATGACTGGACACGGTGGGAAAGGAGCAGAGTCTCACAGAGCTGATCTAAGTCAATAAATCCTGAGCATTGTGCAGGAGTGGCTATGGGTGGAAGAGGTACAGGTGGTCCCCATGAGCTGGCATGGGTGGGAGAGGGACACAGAATCCCACAGGGCAGGCTCTAAGTGGAAGAGGTGCAGAGCGGTTCACAAGGCTAGTTTGCATAAACCCAAGGAAGCTGTGCTAAGAAAGGAGCTGCCTGGATTAGTTTATCTTCACCCACACTGATCAAGAGCCACTGAAACCTTTCATCCATGAGGTTCACTGGCCCAAAAGACATTACAGATAAGCCTGAAGGATAGACTTTTCAGCTGCTCCCAAAACCATGGGAGCTTTTTGAATCTTAAACAACAAAGAGTTGGGACACACACCATCAACCCATTAGGAGAAGCAAAGGGAATCCCTGAGAAGAGAAGTGAGATTTAAGTGAAAGCAAAAGGGGACTGAGCAATGTGAAGGCCCGGAAAAGCCTTTAGGCAATTGCACACTCTACGCTGGTGTAGGGTCTCATTATTGACAGGCTTTTCGAAAAAGAAAACTTTGGCAAATCCTTGGCTGCTGGGGAGGAAATGTTAAATAGGAAAATAATGAATAAGAAAGTGATGATTACTCCAGGTTGTTTTGTCAATTATCAGTTAAATCAGTCCTGCTATTGTGATTACAATGGTGTTTTTCTCCAGGACAACTGGAGGCAAAAAGACCTTGAAAACAAGGAAAGGAAATCAACTGAAATTTGGCATGAAAAAAATAGATCAGACAAATACACCTAGGGGAATAAATATTACAAAGTGATGGAAGGTCTGTAAGTATCCCTTTGCCAGGAGGACCAGAGAGGGTGGCCAATCTGACAAGAATGTGAGCATGGCAAAGGAACAACATGCTGTTGCTGCAAGCCCTGTACGTGGATCACACAGATGAGGCAAAGATTTTATTTACCTTCTACAGGAAGAGTCTGTGGCATCAGATCTAAGGTGCTATTTATGAATTTGCATTTTAAAAACAATAGGACAGGAAAAGCAGAGAGGCACAAAAAATATCAGTAAATGACAAATAATCAAAACTGATGGAATTCCCCTCAAGAAAACTTAAAAAAAATTGCCAAGTCACAGTGTAAAAGTGGGGAAGGGAAAAGGAAAGTGGGATCCAAAAGCTAAGCAATAAAAATGTGGAAAGAAGTTAAAACATTGTATTTATAAAGCTACCTCTTAAGGGAGTATAAAAACCACTTCACCTCTTTGGACCTCAGTTTCCACAATTGTAAAGGGAGAGCTGTGGATGGTGTGATTGTTAGGGCCTCTTCTAGTGCCCAAATATCTTTGCCCCAGAGCAAGTTTTAAAATACAGCGTCTTCTAAATCGGGCTCCAACCTCACTTTGGGGAACTCTTTTCTGAGATATATCTTGTTTCACTCAACTGGCCCCTTTCCTCACATCCCTGAAAGGTCATCTGCTTATACAACCTACTTATGAACAGCACATATGCCTTGTTTTGAAATGAGGGTTGGAAGAAGGTGGAAAGAGAATGAACTGGAGATTGGAAACCCCGGCTCTGGTTCTGGCTCCTGTACAGACACAGGATGGATCCCTCATCTCCAAAGAGATGGCTCAGATTAAGTTATCACTTAGGTTCTTGCCTGTTCTACCGGTCTTGTTCTAGTTTTCAGGCCTTCAAATGAGTTCTTAATTAGATGTCTCTTAGTAAAGAGAAGGCAGCCACTGAGTAGAAAAAGGACCAGGTCTCTTGGATTCCAATTCTCTACCTAAGCTATTCCCATAAACTACAACTAAGACATCACAGCAGGAGGTCAGAAATTACGTGACACAAAAGAAAATAGTAATAAAATACCAAAAGATGAAGAACTTCGCAGATTGGTGACTCACTTCATTACAGACCAGTCTCAGGAGAAAGGAAGAGTCACTTCTTTGGGAGACACTCGAAATGAAATTTGAAGAAGGCAGACAGAAGAGTCAACAACTGGCCACCCTCCCCCATTGCTCAGAGAAGCTGGCCCACGTATTGCCTCATGGCTGATGTCCATAGCAGTCATCTCCGGCTCGTGCTGACTTGGAGACAACTAGAGATATCCTTTGCATCTCCACCCAGCAGTTCCCCAGTTCTACATTTATTTCCATGTCATTTCTGCAGCCTGCAGGCCACTCTGCACCCTGTAGTCCTGTTAGGTGTCTTCCCAGGCAAAGCTGGTTTATTCAAGGTCATGCTGGCAGCTGAGCCCAAGAGCTTGCTGCCTGTGCTGTTAACCTTGCCAAGTTGAGCTACATCTATTTTTTTATCTTCAATTATTCCTAGAAATATCAATTCTGGAAAACTCTGTTTTCCCACACAAGGTTTTGGCAGCCAGTCCTCAGTAGTTACCTCATGCTTAGCTCTGCTGCCATCTGAGAGAACATACCAGGAAAAACTGTGCACCTGTAGGGTGAATGAATGCAGAGACTGAACAATTGGATTGTAGCTTCCTCCTGACAGGGTTACAAAGGAAAGGTCCTCATGAAGTTAAAGAACGTTAGTGCTGTCAGAGACCTGAAACTCTACCTAGTCCAAATCCATCATTTCACATGCAAGGAAACTGAGGCTGTGCAGAGGGAAGTCCCTTCTGCAGATTATATCTAAAAATATCTGCAAATATATGAGTGAATAGATAGATGAACAAATAAATGAGAGATATAAAGAAATTCAGAAGTGGAATTGGGAGGACAAAATGTACACTTGTGGATCACAAAGTAAGGTCAGAGGAAGAATAAAAAAGATCTTTTTAACTAAGTACCTTATTCCATTTGGGCTGCTTTAACAGAATGCAATAGACCGGTGGTTTAAAACAACAAAAAGTTATTTCTCACAGTTCTGGACACCGGAAAGTCCAAGATCAAGGTGCTGGCAGATTCAGTGTCTGGTGAGAACTCACTTCCTAGTTCACAGATGGTGTCTTCTGGCTGTGTTCTCACATGGCAGAAGGAGCAAGTGAGCTCTCTGGGCTCTCTTTTATAAGGACACTAATCCCATTCAAGAGGGCTTCCTCCTAATGACCTACTCACCTCTCAAAGGCAGCATCTCCTAATATCATCACATTAGGGGTTATGATTTCAATGTATGAATGTTTGGGAGACATAGACATTCAGTCCATAACAATAAGTAAACGTCCACTTCTGTTCCTCTCAGGTCAAAATGTAGGCACTGGTCATCATTCCTTGTTGTTGGTCCAGACAGCATTGTCAGAAAATAAGCTGTTCATAACTTTTAAATTATTAACAATCAATCAGAAAGTGAGAGCTCAAGAGAGTCTTAGGAGGTATATGATAACATCCTCATTTTTAGAGATGAGAGACTAAGAACTGAAAAAAGAAAAATGGCTTTCTCCAAATACCTAATGGCCATGGGATGACCACAAAAAGAAAAAGCAATACAGACAGACCTTGATCTACCTATCCCTGAACAGCTTTTTTTCCCCACTGAAATAAGTCCAAAACATGTGCAGGCACACATGCATACTCGTGTATCCATACCTACTGCAGGTATAAAGAGTTCCTAAATATACTATTTCAACAGCTGGGATTTTACAAGTTGACTTTTCACAAGGTGTTTGTGCTTTCTTAAAATGTGTTAGGCACTTTTTTTTCTTCTTCTGAGATTTACTTAATTTAACTTAAAACTTAAACATAAAAAGTCTGAATTAGTCAAGACAGTGCTTGCAGGGTTACTTTCTACCTTCAAATCCAAATCATGAACAGTGAATTCAGACTAGGTGGTGTGATGTCAGTTCACCTCCCTTTGGCCCACAGTGTCCAAAAAAAGTGATCATAAGCCAAAGTGGCCACCCTGAGGCCCTCCTGAGTTTGCACCAGTGGTGTCTATCTCCACACCTAATTAGAGGGAATTCTCTGACGTTAGCACCTCTCTTGCTGTTACTTATTGGCCTTGACCTGTGACGAGTTATTGAACTGGTAATTTAGCTCAGAGAGTCCATAGTGCACACCTCTACCCCAAGTAGAGAAGCTCTTCCAGGAAATGAGACACCCACTGAGAAAACTAGAGGATATCCTGGAAGAATTTGATGGGCCTCAGACAGGGTTTTATTTCCTCTGAAGACTCACTAATCTACCTTTTCTGGTAGCCTCTGAACTCATCATCAGCAACAATATTCATTGCATAGAAATGTGCTAGGAACTGAGTTGGACACAAAGCTGGAGACCTCCCTCAAGGGATTGACAGTCTGATGAAAGCCAAAATATGTACTCAGAAGGCTATACAATTATATACCTAGAATAATCAAAGCATCAAATGTTAATAAAGCAGTCATAATTAAGGAGCTCAGAGAAGGACATTGTGGAAAATTTTGATGAATTATGAAGCCCTTCCTTTGCAGGAATTTAAATCCTTTTGTACATTTGATTCTTGTTTTATTACTTAGGACAGTTTTATGATTTACCCCTGTTATAATAGAAAAAAAGGAAGAAAGCAGAAGAATCTAGCACAAAGAGTAGGAATATGAATTCTAAAACATGGTTTGAGCACCTACTAAGTGGAAGATCCATAAAAAAAAACACAACATAATGTACAGTTGAATAACTGACCCTAAGAGTTAAACTGCAGTTGAAAGGCAAGTGCGTATGGCTAGGATGGGATCTTTGGATGGACCCCAAGACGGCCATAGGCAAACTTGAGTAGTCAGGAGGAAGCCAGTGATCAGAACAGTGAGGGAAAACATGCTTACCTCCAAAGAAGTACAACAGAGCTACTGAAATATTATAGTTTATGAGAGCTAGAGATGTAGGCAGCTCAAAGCAGACAACTAAAAAAAAAAAAGACCAAGAAGGGTGAAAGTGGAGGTGGAAATGAGATATTATCTAAGGAACTCAGAGGGGTTAG
The DNA here is from genome assembly GCA_007922815.1 of Macrotus californicus. NCBI lineage: Eukaryota > Metazoa > Chordata > Mammalia > Chiroptera > Phyllostomidae > Macrotus > Macrotus californicus. The sequence goes on along the minus strand of VMDR010007506.1, from coordinate 9,814 downwards.
ATAAGGAAGAGAAAGATGTGACTCAAATGGAACTGGGACGGAAGAGGAGATAGGTTATCTCCCAAACTACCAGAGTCAGGCAGGGGTTGCATTTGTTCCCTGTATGGTAGGAACATTCCCTCCTCCCCAAGGGGAGAAAACGGGGTACAGGAATCTGACACCAAGCCACAAATAAGACTTGGGAGTAAATTACTTAACAGCGTGTGACCTAAAGGCAGACATGATAAGAAGAGTCACCTCAGTGATTCTGTCCATGAAGGCCGAGTGTAAGTATGCATGTGTGTAATAATTCCAATGATTGTTTCACGGGAATAAAAGTTCAAAATGGAATAAAAAAATCAAATCTTATCTTGAAATAGTATTTATTTACAAAAAAACCTGAGATGTCTACTTCCACAGTCCGATCTTGAAGAAAGATTTAGCAATAACAGGGCAATGAAATATAGAGCTAACATATCATGCCCAGGAATTATGATAACTCAGTCCCCATGAGTCTCAATTAGCTAAAAGATTAGTCCTTGCTCAGCATGTGCAGATGATTCATTTTATTTAACAATAACTAACAGAATCTCTGGGTTTTGCAATTTACCAAAATGACTATATTCTAAGCAGAAGGTTGAAAAGCAATGAATATAACAAAGGAATATCTGTGTGTGGCATGTTTCCTCTTGCCCTTAAACCAAAATGTGTTTCTTGGGAAAGTATGTCTTGGAGTTGTTCAATAGCACAAAATTTCTCACGGCTCCTTGACCTATTGTTTGCCCTGGAGGCAACACTGAAAAAGGGAAAGGAAGAAGGATTTGCAGACAGCCAACCCTTCAGTCAAATCTTGGTTCTGTCACTTAGTTGTAAACATTAACTGTTAATAATTATTGAGTTTCTACAAAGTCCCAGTCCTAGGTAAATTCCTTTACCCATTATATACATATTATATCACAATAACTCTATGAGATAAGTACTATTCTTGTCCCCATTTTACAGATGAGAAAACTGAGGCATAGAATGTTTTGTAACTTGGCCAAGGTCACAGTAAGTGATGGAGCCAGGCATTAGTCCTGTATCTATTTACATCTATTAACCCTTATGTCATATTACCTCTTCTCTCTTGGATTTAGACTCTGGGCCACTTAGCTTCTCTTGGCCACATTTTCTTCATGAGATATGGAGAATGTACTATTTACCTTATAGAAGTGAAGGAGAAATTAAATGAGATAATACATATAAAGTGTTTAGTGTAGTTCCTGGCCCAGAATAGCTAATCATTAAATTGTACCTATTATTGTACTTGATAGATGATTATTTTATAATCTCAAGACTTCCCTGATAAAATAATTACATTTTAAGTTACATTTTCATCAATAAGAATAAAGTTATTAGTACTAGCTTTTCATTTATAGGAGAATCACAATTGCCATGTAAATTATTTTATCCATACAAAATCCAGGCATTGTTAATATAATGAGAATTGTTTGCACATCAATATAACCTGGCGGCCAAGGAGAGTTAACTGCAATGTGGCATGGATGAACAATGATGCCTTCACTGTACTAGTCAGTGGTGGTGGTAGATGCTGTTGAATGAGCATGTGTGCTGTGTGTCCATCGCATTCAAAATGACTGAGCGAGTAGAGCAACAGATCTACTCTAAATTTTGCATTGAGCTTGAACATTCCTCCACAGAAACCATTCAGATGATTCAGAAGGCCTCAGCTATGGGCAACTTGTGATTGGCAGCTTCATCATGACCACATGCCCACTCATGCATCATGTCTCCTGCAGAGTTTTTGGCAAAACATCAAATCACCCCAGTGACTCAGCCCCACTACAGCCCAGATTTGGTAACCTGTGACTTCTGCTTTTCCAAAAAATAAAATCACCTTTGAAAGGGAAGAGATTTCATACCATCAATGAGATTCAGGAAAATACGTCGGGGCAAGTGATAGTGATTAGGAGAACTGTGCAAGGTCCCAAAGTGCCTACTTTGAAGGGGACTGAGGCATCATTGCACTATGTACACTGCTGTATCTTGTATCTTCTTGAATAAATGTCTCTACTTTTTATATTACATGGCTGGATACCTTCCGGACAGACCTTGTATATTTTGAAAACAAAGTTAAATGCTTAACAGACAACTAACTAATTAGGGCTGGGCTTTAGTCTGAGGCTATTAAAAAAAAAAAAGCCAAATGGATGCTAAATGAACGTTTACCTCAACATTGCAATCTAAATAATCAAAAATAGTGGCTTACATTAACCCTGAAATATCATCCCACTCATCAGAAATATGAGGTCACTCACATACGTGAACTGGCTTGTTTTTGGACCAAATTTCCTGTTCAAAGCCCATACACTCTGCCCCTCTTCCTTTCCCTCTTCCTTGCTAACACAGCCCAGTTTTTAATCAGGGGATACATAGTCACTAGCTCTAAGCAGCTGAGGACCCTCCCAAATCCAAGTAGTGAATCATTATTGACCTAAACTAATGATAGTATTCCCACCCCCTTTGCCAGCAATTGGTTTAACAATGGACTTGTGAGAGGAAATTGGATAGGAAACTAATGGGAGACTTTGTGAAAAGGAATTTCAGTTTCAAAAGTAAACATCCAGGAAGAAAATTTCCTTTTTTTATGTGGTACTTGGAACTACAGTGACTAGCTTGAGATCGATCATAAGAGGAACCAAGGTAAGAAGATAAATCAATGTGAAGGGGATGTCAGAGAAGGACAAAGAGCACCAGGGTCCTTGATGGGACACTGAAGATAACAATTAACCCTGAAGGTGCCCTGGAGGGCTTCTTGTTAGTGAACTACTCAATCTGCTCATTGTTTAAATGGGTTTGAGTAGGGTCTTCTGTTATCTGAAGCTGACTCATCTTAACTGATAACAGGTCCAGAATACTAGGTCTTGGTTAGGTTTATGGGATCCAAGATAACAGACTGTCCAATGGTCTTGATTCCGTGATTCCTACCAAAGATGTAGAACTAAAGGAAGAAGGGGAAACATAATAGTATAAAAAACTGAAGGAACTGAGGGACTGGGAGAAATCCTCAGGTCCTCACCATCGTCCAGATACTGACTATTCCTTCTCATTCATTCACTTCTCTTGACTACTGTCCTCATTCATTTGCTTGTTACAAATCTGTTTATAGATATCCCCAGGATGTTGTAACAGGACTTCAGATTCAGTCGCAAAAAAATTGCTTCATAACTGACACATTCCCCCCAAAAGTATATCCTTGCTTCAGTGTGTTTCTCTCATCCTGCACGCAAACATAAAAGGGCACCTCCAAATGGCCTTCATTGAGCTTCCACGTGACTGCCAATATCTGGAAAGCAACTGAGTCAGATTGGAGCGCTGATGCCTGAGCTGCCCATTAACTACTAGGTGTGTCTCTGGCCATGTTGATTAATCAAAAAGAGAAACTGTTGTCTGAGTGAGCACAGCCATGGAGAGTGAAGTACAGGAGCTTCTTGGAGCTGCTAAATGAAAGTCAGGGGAGAGGGGAGACTGACAGTAACAGCCTCCATTTATCAGGGGGACCGCACGGTTGTCACGAGCAGCTGTTCTGCTCCACTGCAGACGGGCAGCAGGATTTCATCTGGGAACAGGACTCCCCACAGCACAGCTCGTGAGAATAAAAACATGCTATGGGAGAACACTATAAAAATCTTCCCTGGAGGCTTTTGTATTGTTTTTTTATCAAGCTATATTTGCATTTATAGAGGGTGGGGCAAAAGTAGGTTTAGGGTTGTGAGTACACAAAACACAGTTTATTCTTGTGTTATTGGTTATTAATTACTGCATTATTTTCCATATGAACAACTGTAAACCTACTTTCACCCCACCCTCTGTGTGTGTGTGTGTGTGTGTGTGTGTGTGTATATATATATATATATATATAGAGAGAGAGAGAGAGAGAGAGAGAGAAAGAAAGAAAAGAAAGAAAGAAAGAAAGAAAGAAAGAAAGAAAGAAAGAAAGAAAGAAAGAAAGAAAGAAAGAAAGAAAGAAAGGAAGGAAAGAGATTAACAGATACCGTGATGCTAAAAGAGACGGAGAGATTCTGCATGCGTGTAAAATGGAAGGGGCAATACCTAAATAGGGTCCTGTGGTAGAGATAAACAAGCTATTCTCCGGTCCTATTAATCTGTGATATGCTATATCCTAAGGCACATTCCACCCCCACTTTACCAATGATTATTGTCATCATGAATTATTCTTGCACTGGTTAGTCTATTCCTTTCTTCACAGGCTTGACTACAGAACTCTCCCTGAAATTTCAGCTGCACTTCTTCCTTCCCACCGCTTCTCATATCCTCTTTGTTTCCCTGGGTCTCTGATTTCATCCTTTCCCCTCTCTTCTTAATCCATCATTCTTTGTGAGACACTGTTGGCTGAGCACTGCACAATAGGCCTTGTCTCACCCTATTTACCATGCCCATTAAATCTATTAGTCTCAGTACACCATCAGCTTTTAAAAGTGCCCCTTTCACAGGCCCCCTTCTTACCTGTTCTAATGACATTGTTCCCTCTCCCACTGCCCTTTGAACACTCATGTCATTAAGCTCCAATTTCACTTTGCTTTTGATAATGACAAGATGGCTGCCCTCTATAATCTTACACAGGAGCCTAACAGAGAGTACGTTTACAGCAGCAGCTACAAGAGATACCTATTGATTGCTCCCTTTGCCTCCCTTCCCCTGAAGGTCCCAGGGCTACTGTTAGGATTTGTCCATCTAAGCTAGCTCACACAGATGGTTTTAATTGGTCATTTCATGAACACTGGAAGGTAGATACTCTGAATGACTTCCCTCTCTGAATGCCCTTTCTCTCTTCCCTTTTCCCTATAAGCGTTCTGCTCAGATATTCAGATCCCACTCATCCCCTCCACTATGCACTTATTGAGTGTATTTCAACTGCCAGGCTCTGAGCTAGGTGTTAGGGACACAAGAAAATGAGATCCAGTCCCTTCCACCAGGAGATTTCTGTAATATCTGGGCAGAGAGGAGGGAGAAGATGGATCCACCCTTCAGCAATTCCATAACAACAGGCCAATGGCTTTACCAGTCCAATGGCTTTATTTAGGCCAGGGACCCCAATCACACTGGTTTCCTTTTTTTTTTTTTTTTTTCTGTACAGAAAATAAAGGCAGTCCACAGTGTCAAAGTGAACTGCACCAAAATAAGGATGGACCTTGGTTCAAACCTGGTCAGGCACAAGTATGAATAACCTGAGGCAAATCACTTGATGATCCTCAGCTCTGAAGATAAATCAGGAGCATCTACATCACAGGGGTTACTGTGAGGGTAAAATAGAACAATACCTGGAGAGGTAGCTAGCCAAGCACCTGACACTCCATAAACATTAATTGGGGTACATACACTTTTCATATTTCTCAGGAACCCTGTGATTTCTGAGGCTCAGTACTCCTCCATGAAACTGTTTCTCCTAGGAACCTACAACTGGTGATTTTCCTAGGAGGGTGGATTAATATACGTGTGAGCCAGACCTGACTGGGGTGGCTCGGTGGGATGGGTGTCGTTCCACAAAGCAAGAGATTGCCAGTTCGATTCCCAGTCAGGATGCATGTTTGGGTTGCAGGCTAGGTCCCCAGCTGGAGGTGTGCGGAGGCCACTGATTTCATGTTTCTCTCGCACATCAGTGTTTCTCTCCCTCTCTTTCTCCCTCCCTTCCCCTCTCTCTAAAATTAAATAAATAAAATCTTTAAAATAAATAATTAAATAAATAAATAAATAAATGTGTGAGCCAGATCGGCTTCAACTATACTAAGGCTGAAGCAGCTCAGTTAATTCACCAGCAGCACCTTACTTACAGAGTCCATGTCATCCATGAATGTTTAGACACAGGAAATTAGTTTAGACTTTCTTCTGGGAATTTGCTCATGTCGTAAAATGGAGTCAGATTAATAACCATTGACGGTCTTTACTCAAGGCAAGTCAGAGACCTGAAAAGTGAAGGGGGATCCAGGTCAGGAGAAAGCCACGTTAACGAACTTTCTATGGAGGCCTCATGTCATCTGCCTGAGCGACAAGGGCCTTGAACCCATCTCCTGCTGCACTTCGTTGTCACAGAAGACCCACCCCCTTCACCCGAAGGGAAGGGGATTTCACAAAAATTCTCCCACATATTACCATTCTAGTGACTACGCAGCATCAGGTCAAGAGCAGTGAGAAATGATTATTGAGCCATGTACAGACCACCCAGCATTTTTAATTACAGATCATACAAGAAAGATATAACTTCTTTTGTTTCGCCCATATTCAAAATAATCTTATCAGGATTGTCAGGAAAGAATAATATTGCAGTCAAAAGAATATTCAATGCCCCTTCAGGCACTTTTCAGAATTCAGAGTGTTGGCATATATTTAAAAACCAAATACAGGAGAAATGAATAACTTAGACAGTTCAGGTGCTAAATTAGCAGAGGCTGAGGGAAAGAGTGAGTCAGGAAAATGCTTCCCCATAATGCAACCTAGCCTTGAGCCCCAACTTTTTCAACTCTTGTCAATGTGCTGAAGTCTGGTGTTGATGTTGAGATCATCTGAAAACTTGTAACTCAACTATAAGTAGTTAGACAGAAGCTACAAGTGTCTATTTTTACACACCAGCAGCAATTCCCTCAGGAACCCCACCTCTCTTTTCAGCCTGCTCTTCTGTCATCCCCAAGAGCCATTCCCTCCTATGGATGTTCTGTTCTCTTGTTGGATGCCTTTAGAAAGTTGCCTTCCAGTTCCTAATTACCTCGAGCAGCTGCCTAAAGCAGCTTCCAGGCTCAAACCACTACGGAGTATCCATTTTAACACTCAGCACTATCACCAACTGTTGTCAGGAGAGAGAGATTGCTTCTGTGCCTGTCCGGAAAACAGCAGTGGTTGTATTCCTTGGCCTCCCAGGAAACGAGGATGTCTTGCCATTGTGCATGAGATTTTCCTGGGGGACTCTAGCTGATGAGCCATCAGGCACCAAAGAGAAATGGCTTTATTCTGCCCTCTGTTCTCCTTGGCAGGGATTACATCATTTGCACAAGTACCACCATCAACAGGTCCACATACACACTGCCTACAGAAAACATTTTACGAGCCAAAAGCAGTTATGACAAACACCATTAAGACAATGTTCTCTCAGTAAAAAACACAGTGCCCAATTCCCAGGCAATGGCTTACTTATCTCAGGAACAATTCCAATTATAAAAAGTACTCAGTAAAGACTTGTGGATTAATTGATTCCTTGATGGGTCTGGAATACACCTATTGAATATTCTGAAATCTGCATTTTGATATCAGGGTGGGGTTTTCACAGCAATGGCACTTGCTGTGAGGACATTTAGGCTGCCCACATTTTCCAGAAAGAAAAGCACTGTCACTGAGGCTCCTTTGTTTCCTCTGAAAAAATAGAAAAGCTGCCTACCGCACCCACCTGCCCCCCCCCCTCAAAAAAAAGAAGAAAAAGAGATTATTAAGAAAGGAAAAGAAAGATTCTTGTGGGATTGAGCTTTGGTTAAAGAAAAATCAACATTTTGCTGGTATTTTTAGTGAGACTAAACATGCATAATGTGTTCCTAATTTGAAAAAAAATGAGTATGCTGGATGCTACCCTTTCTCCTTTCAGGCACTTATTGGGATCAGCCTTCCAACACTGAGTTTTCCCAACATTGAGTTCACTGTGCCCAGTAATTTGGGGGTAAATTTCACTTTGCGTAACTTTCTAAAAAATGAAGAGATCCAAAGTGGCCTGCTCTGCCTGGGAAATACCCACATTGACCTGGCGTCTCAGAATAGGTCAATTTGCCTTGGAAAGGTTATCTAATGCTGGATTCCCTGACACTCATCTTTTGCATGAATTTCTTAGGATGACCTCACAAGGTCCCTGAGAATCTGGTGTATCAGTGCGGTTGAGACAGGATAGTAAGAAGCTAGGAAAGTTCGTTGGCAAGTGGAATAGACAAGTTAAGACAGGTAGCTGAACAAATTAGCCAAGCAATATACAGCTAGATGCAGATGGTCGCCAGGAGGGCAGAATGCCTGGCAGGGGACAAAACTGGGAACACAAGGACCTCACCCCTAGGGTTACCTTTCCTCCTCTGGCCTTTCCTCCCTGGAGGTAACATCTAGGCCTCAGGTGTATTTCAGCTCCAGGCCCAGAAAAGCAGCAAAACTTTGTGGGCTACGCAAGAACCAACTGCATTGACTAAAGACCTCCTGCCCTGGCACTGACCAATCAATGGAGACCATGACCCTGAAAGGGCACACCTGGAGAACTGATGAATATCCCGCTGAAATCCTCCCCTGAGACCTCCCCTAAGGTTCCCACCTTCAAGAAAGGGATAAAAGCCTCAAGACAAAGGACCCAGCACACACCTTCCCTCTGGGGAGCAGCCCACTCCATTCCCTTCTTCTTCCCCCATTTCTTTCTTCCCAGGAGTGTGTATCCTAAACTCTAAGGCAATGGGCAGCTGACAGCTTGTCAAAGGCTGATCCCCTGAACCTGTCCCCAGGGTCCCCTTTTCTCTGACTTCCCAGTGAGCTAAGGCAGCACAGCCTAGGCTCTCCTGTTGCTTCCTCTATGCTGAGCCCTTTCTTGTTTTACTGTCCCCAGCTTTCATAAATGTATCCTCACAGTTACCTAGACTTGTGTTGTGAAATCTTTTCTACACAAAATCAAGAACCCATGCACTACAGCTGGCCCTAGGCAGACCCAGACAGGCAACAAGGTGAAAAAAAATATTGAATATGTTGTAATATCCGAGTTCCTCCCTCGATTCAAGAAATTTAATCTTCCTGAGACTCAGGGTTCTCATCTATAACATTAAGGAGCAGAACTAACATCTCTCACCTCCCCTTCAGCCAATCTCTGTGATTCCTCACTAAGGCACCATAGATGGTGTGGCTTGGAGACAAGTGGGAACAGAAAGAAGGCAGGTGAGAGTCAGCAGGGTGTCCCAGCTACCGAGCATTTTACAGGGTGTCATTTTTTCCTTTCATTAACCTCTTATCTGACTTTCACCAAGGGGGTGGAATGAGCCACAGGGAAATAGGATTCTACACACTTTAATATGTAGTAGGAGTTAGCTACTTAAACTGAGGAGCCCACTTGTGTTTTCAAGAGGCCCTCAGTCATAACAGCACTGGCTCTCCTTTCTGTGGAAGGATGGAATTACTCAAAAATACCTCTGAAAGGCACACTTTGGGTGTTTTTCCTGGAGTCCTCATGGATTGGTGATATAGTTTTCTCCACCCATGACCAAGGATGTGCTTCTGAGAAATATCCAGGATCGGGGCAGACGGCTACAGCCTAGACAAGGCTAAATGCTTGAAGCTGCAGTATCTTCAGCTCAGGCCACAATAGCACTGAACCCTCCCCACAGCAAAGAACCTACAGACTCATAAGACAAACATGGGTGGAGGGAAAGAGGGAGGGAGAAAGGAAGAAGAGAGACAAGAGGGAGAAAGAGGGAGAAAGAGAGAAAAGAGCAGGAAGCACAGGCCATTTGCTGCTTAAAGAGTAAAAAAGGAGTTCTTTTTATATGTTTATCCATTAAATTTCATTTTTACTTTTACATTTTTTTAATTTTCTATCCACATATAATTCTCTGCTATATATCCTATCTCGTTCCCCCAGTGAGACAATAGTAAATAGTGTCTTGGCTTTCTTGTTGTTGTTTGTATAAATACTAAGGTTGTTCACCAATATTCCAGATTTGTTTAAATTACTTTATTATTGTTCAGTTACAGTTGTCTGCATTTTCTCCCCACCACTCCCCACCCCCCACCCCAGATGAACCCACCTCCCTCCCTT
>VMDR010007505.1:0-40217 GCA_007922815.1 Macrotus californicus | reverse complement strand
GACCTGAGCAGATAGTGGTGTAGGGTAACGTTCTTTCTGCCTGTCCTTTATAATTGTGCAGGGTCACACAACCTGGTTTATGTTTTGACCAAATTTGGACTCCATTTTGGGCATACTTTGGCACTATGATGTGGTCATCGGATTGTTAATGTAAGAGCAACCCAGAATTTAAAGGAGAAGAAGTTTTGGTAAGAAGAACGGGTCTATAGTAATAGTGCAGAGCATCAAACAGTCTGTAAGGGAGATTAAAAACAAAAAGATTCATCGCCTCTGTGAATGCGAGCCCAAATCCAAAATTGTGCATGGTGGCATATCCTGAGATGTTCTCACAGCCCTGTCTCTCTCCAGGCAACCAGAGGTTGGCATGTCCACTGACCCCAGTGTGTGTAGCCTTGGGTTGGTTATTAGCTGTTAGTATTCTGCTCCAGCTCATTTAAAGAGCAGCGCTGGAAAGAGCAACGGGAGCGTCGCTTTCCTGTTGCGGTACAGCCGTCTGGATGGGCTGCAGGGCCGCGTGAGAGGTGACCAGAAACCTGTGGGTCTGCCTGTTGATCACTCTTCCTTGGTGTAACAAAAGCCAGTCTGGAGTTGCTGAATGTTGTGTTAATTCTGCTGTTTGCTTATAGTTGAATAAAAATAAAAACATTGTGTGGACAAACCGGGCCTCCAGATATTTTGTCCTTTTGGATATGGAGTTTTATAAGTGTGGAAAGTCAAGAGACAACCTCAAAGGGTGAGTATCCCCTTTCCTGGACCAGCTGAAAGGACTGGGACTTGATCCCGGGACATACAGAGGGTCCACACTTACACAAATGCCATTAAACTATAGCAGGAACAGCCATTCATTTAAATTGGAGGTGTCTTAAAAATCATAAAACTTGAGGCAAGTCTTCTTGCCCAGAAAGCACCTTCGCTTTTTGTAAGAGGTCCCCCATGGGGTGTAGTGTGCAGACACCGTAACAGTCGGCTAAGAAATAGCCTACACCTCTCCCTGTTCTGACTTACAGTCCATATAGAATCAGTACCGGTGAAGTGGGGCGGCTGCAGATAGATCACCCACAACCACTGACGAACCAAAAGGAAAGGAAGGCGTGGGGAGGTCATGTCACTGACCTGGTCTGTGGCGGAGACAGGAATCCTGAATTAGGGCTGGCAGGTGCTGAGCAAGGCTGGGCTCTGGCCCACCTTTCGCTGCCATACTCCTGAAGAACTTGCAGATGTTGCCTCATGTAATCTGTGGGGGCAGATAAGGTAGAGAGTAATTTTTTATAACTTCAGGGCTATAGAATTCATTTTTAAAGTAACTATTTTATGCCTGGCTGGTGTAGCTCAGTGGATTGAGCATTGGCCTTTGAACCCAAGGGTTTCGGTTCAGTCCCTGGTCAGGGCACGTGCCTGGGTTGCAGGCCAGGTCCCCGGTTGGGGGTGTGCAAGAGGCAGCCGATTGATGTTTTTCTCCCTCTCTTCCCCGCTACCGCACTTCCCCTCTCTCTGAAAATATATAAAATTTTTAAAAAATAAAAAAAATATTTCATGAAACAAAAGCTGTAAAGAAAACTACTACCCTGTTGGCCTTAAAAACAGATGTGAAAAGTAGTGCATGTGGTTAGACAAGGCAGACAGCCCAGGAAGACGGTGCTTTTCCCCTTCTCGTCCACCGTGACAGGTTTCTTTCAGGAGAAGATGCAAACACTGATACCAGTATGCGTTTGTGTATTTACCCTTCAAAACTGGCTTTGCTCCGTCTTTCCCCAGCTAATGTACCTCCATGCCACGTATCTCCAGTTGACAGGTCAGCACTATTCATGCCATCTTGAACAAGTATTCTATTTTGTGGGAATTTTCATAATTAACCAGCCCAATTCCCTACTGTGATTATATTATTCCTTGTTATTTGCTGTTACAAATGGTGCTTCAGCGGATTTTTTGTGTGTGTAAAATGCTTTTTGCAAGTAATTTAGTAGAATAAACTAGCGTTGCAATAATCAGTTCAAAGAACATACACATTTTCAATGCTGATGCTGACACACCACCCTCCAGAAAGATCATTCTGACATATTCCTGGCAATGTTATATCAGAGTAATAACTCCATACCCCTGCCAGTTTCCTCGAGCTTTACACATTTGACAATTTTATGTATTTAAAATCATCCACTCTCTGAAAACTGTTTTGAGACTTGTATCTTGCTCTTCACAGTACTTTTTTAGTTCCAGTCTGAAGATTTATGAGGAATTAGAGCAATCTGTTTCCTTGTCTAAAACAGGTGTAGACTCATAAATGACTCTGGGAAAGGTCAACAACCCCACCCAAAAAGGTGAAGTGTATGCATAAGAAGTTCACGTAAAAAGAAGAATACACATGGGAAGGTGTAGTAGTAACTTTAGAAACAATGGGATGCCATGTTTCACCTATTAAATTGGAAGTAAAAATGACCTTGCTCAAGGGTACGTCACTAGGAAGCAGATGCTGCAGGTTCAGAATAAATTTTATTTATTTTTAGAAAGAGGGAAGGAGAAGGAGAGAGAGAAACGTCAATGGGAGAGGGAAACATTGATCTGTTGCCTCCAAAAAAAAAAACCCACCCAGGAACTGCCCCCAAAACCCAGGCGTGTGCCCTGACCAGGAATCAAACTGGCAACCTTTTGCTTTGCGGGATGACACCCAACCCACTGAGCCACACCGGTCAGGGCTGTATGTATAATTTTTCATAATAGTGTTTATCTCCTCTGTTAGGCTGGGCCCTTCGTGAAGTCAAGGACAACTAACTAATCTCTGCCTTTTAATCCACTGTTTTTAGAGACTGTTAACTATTTAATGTCATTAAACAGTGGTGAGATTTGGGTCTACCATTTTATGCTGTTTTCTTTTTGCCCCTCTTTTTCTTGATACCTCTCTTCTTCCTTTCCTGCCTTCTTTTGGATTATTTGAATATTTTAATTCATCAGCTGTTTGGCTATTACCTTTTTTGGTAGTTGGAGTTACAACACACATGCCTAGTTTTTCAGTCGGCTTACAATAAAAATTGTACCACTTCATGTAAAATGCAGAAGCTTGACAACCTGTGGGCTCTTTAACCCCCAGCCTTGATGCTATAGCTGGCATAGGGGTTACCTTTACATACGTTGAAACCCTCACCAGGCAGGGTAACAGTTTTTGCTTTCAACAATATGTATGCCTTTCAAAATAGTTCAAAGAATACGAAGGGGAAATTCTTTTATATTTATCTAGATATTTACCATTTGCCGCTTGCTCTTCATTCCCAGAAATCCAGGCTTGCTTCTGGTATCATTTCCCGTCAGTATGAAGAATTCCTTTAGCATTTCTTGTAGAGTAAGTCTGCTGGTAGTGACCTCTCAGTTTTTCTTCACCTCAGAATGGTTTTATTTCACCCTCATCCCTCTGTCTGGGTTGCTTTTCCACACTGCACCTGCTTTTATTCTTCAGTGTCCTCAGCTCGTCTAGTTTTTAAGTTGTATTCAGCGTGGAAGATTTACACAGCTCTGCCGAACTGGAATAAAAATGTGCTTTTTTATATATTATCATTTCTATGGCAAAATATACCACAAAATTAGAATCGGAGGGTTATAGAGAGTTCTTACAGGGGTATGTTTGCAGTAGCCCATGATACTCTTTTTCAACTGATACATAAACAAATAGTTACAGACGATGGTAAATTCAAGAAAGGAACTTTGATTCAGTTCATCAGACAGCACTAAGCATTCTCTGACACCCTCCGTGACTGACTGTCGCACTTCCTTCCAACTCCTCATAGCACCCAGGCCTTGCCTGATCACGGTTCATCTCGGTCCACTGTGGATTAACCTAGCCTTCTGTTACTTTGCTTGTTTCAGTAGAGATTTGAACCAGGAGCTCCAGCAGAGTAGTGGCCCCATACGTCTTAGTTACTACCACACCCCCAGGCACACAGTAGGTGCTTAATAAATACTCCTTGAATGAAATGCGCGTATGCTGATCTGGCAATTCTAATCCACTTTCCCTACTTTTTCCTTTATCTAGAGCACTTATTACCATGTGAGATCATTTATTTATTATAATTACTACATATTATCAGTTTCCTCCCACACCCAATGTAAGCTCCACGAGAGCAAGGATCTTTATCTGAGATTCGTTGATGTATCTCAAGCATCTGGCCTGGCACCTGACTTACAAGGTACTCAGTAAATGCTCATTGAATGAATCATTGCAAATGAAAGGTAAGCAGCCCTTCCTAATATGTGTGACCAACCTGTAATCATTCTTTTCAAGTCAGGGAGTTCAGAGTATGCTGACATGATAGGACACGGGCTCTCTGCTGCCGTCCCTGCACCTCTGTCATACCTGTTCTCTGGCTGCCATTCTGGTCTTTGTCTATTCTCACTGCCTCCTCGTGCAGGCGCTAGAAGTGGGAAGACAGCCTGTCCCAGGTGTTCGGAGCAGGGACCCACGCTCCTTCCTTCTGATCTTCCTCCTGGTAACTCTGCCTGGGAACACACCGCTGACAAACTTGTAGAGAGGGAAATTTTATAAAGATCAGCACCTGTCATCTCAGATGCAGGGCCTTTTCACAAGCTAGCTGGACACTTTTCAGTACAGAGAGAAATGGATGGAAGGGACTTCATGAAGTTTTTCTGTCTTACTGGAGATCGAATGTCCTGAACGGCAGTATGACCGATGCCTAGGCGTGTTCTGAAGTCAGACAGGTTTCAGGTCAGTCTCCACCGCCACCAGTTACCCAGGTCTGCGCTTATTTCCCCATCTGTACAATACTTGCTGTAGCGTCCCATCACATGGGCGGCATAAGGATGAAATACAGGCTACCTATTTTTTGTGGGTAATTGAGTCTTTTTCCCAGCCCTTTGCAATATTATTTTCTGTTGTATCTAACAGAAACTTCAATGAACTAAGCTGCTTAGGAAACCAGGTGATAAACGAAAGGCTCTATGGTTGGGGTTAACCCATGTTAATAAATCATTTTGTAGTTTTTGAGTCTACCTCTCTGCTTTAGGCTATTGTCGTGAACGTGGCTGGTCACATGTGTCTGTGATGATTGAACGCCCTGGAGGACACAAGGGGGATCTTCAGGTCCTCACACTAAGGTTTGATTTTCAAGGTCCAGGACTTAGAACCCTAAGAATAGGGGATCTTACCGAGATTGTCGTAAACCCAAAGCCGTATCCTAGAAGTTAAATATTTTACCACCTCAAAGATATGCACATAAACTTATTCTAACGGAAGTGGAATGTGAGGGCTGAGGGATCTGTTACGGTGGGATCACTTCAAATACTTGGCTATGATTTCTTCGTAGCCTGCCTTTAAGGGTGCCAGCCTTTCTCCTCAGCAAGATGCACTTCTAAGCACAACTGGCACATTTTGGGCGGGTGTGGGGTGTGCGTGTGCACGCACGTGTTCCTTTTTCTATTCTTAAGGGCAGAGAGGTGCAGTTGGCCACTTCAAACAGTGCAACACCATCTTCAGTGCCGTGGAAGACCTGGGAAGACACAGCTTTACCTGGACGTCGCGAACGGCTCTTCTGGGAGCAACTGGTGCTACGGAGGAGAGTTTCTGGAGGGCAGCTCCCCATCTGAGTTATGAATCGGTAAACCTAGAAGGGAAACTTCCTGCTACAATAACACAGCAAGGCGATGTGATGAACACTTTTATTTACAAATATAATTAAAAGCTCCGACAGTTATCATGCTCTTCCCTGGAACCTGAAAAATGTGTTTTGTCTTTTTTTAAAGTGCATGCAAAAGAAGTAAAGCCTTTTTTTTCTCATCATTTTTTATTGTAAGAAAATACACAGTTTGAAAGTGTGAATAATGCAGTATTTATGACCAAGATATGGGGCTTGGGGGGGGGGAAGGGAAATAAAGAAAAAGATCCAGATGATCTGATTGAGAGACAGTGTTGAACTCCAGATACTGAACTGGAAAGGGGGTGGGGTGGGGTGGGGCAGGAACAGGAGGAGGGAGTAAAAAAATTTGATCAGAGAAACAGTTAAAATACAATATGAAAATAAGTAATACCTCTCCTTAAATTCCTTCTATACACAAAATACACGATTTGCCAAAGCCCAATTTGTGCTACTGGGGTTCTGTGAGCTCCTTAAGTGTATTCACATCCTCTGCGACGGCAGAAGATGATTGTGATACAATCAGAATGTACTGAAGACAAGTTAAACCCTTGCCAGCAGGTTCTTAAAAATCACAAGATCTCTTCACCCCACCCACCCCCATCCCCAAAAAAGTAATAATATGTCACCACTGATATGTACATCACAATTAGTTTCTGTAAAATGTATCAAATTTTCAATCTTTAATAAAACTTTGTTTTTTTTTTTTATTCCTGATGAATAAATACCAAAAAAATAAAATAAAATAAAATAATGCAGCAGCTAGTTAAGGTGTAAGGCTGCGGATATTGTGTCTCTCTCCCCCTTGGCATTTATTATTATTATTATTATTATTATTTTTTGCTTTACTTTCACAGATTGGTGGTAATGAGTGATTGCTTAAAGCAATGTACGTCCACTTTTTGTTGTTGGTTTAGTGGTTTTGTTAAAACTGTCTCCAGAGTTTTCACTGAAACATTTTGAATCACATCGATACTGTGACGTGTACTATGAGTAGAAGAGGTGGCCGGGTTTTGGCCAGCACTGGAAGCTGACACGGGGGGAGGAAGGGGCCCCTGATGGAGTAAGAATAAACAGGCACTAGTCCGACACGATGTCAGTAAGAGTAAGAGAGAGAGAGAGAGTGAGAGCAACGCCCGTTAAAATGGGGAATGTGGTTTTGCAGGGTCTGAATTTTTTTGTTTTATTATTTTTTTTGTAAATGGCAAAAAAATTTAATCTCATCTATAGTCCTCCTTAGGAAAATCTAATGTAACCAAATTCCCAAATCCCATTCTGAGGCTCTCCATGTCAAAAGTTTCAATCTCTCGCTCTTGCCTTTCCAATAGATTCTTTATTCTCTCGCTGCGTTCCTTCTGAAGGGCAGCCAGCTCCTCTTCAATCTGAAATAAGCACAATGAGCAGATCTTAATGGAGAGGATCTCCCAACAGGGACCCACGCCCACACGTGTGCACATCCGTGTACACAGACACAAACACAGGAACTAAGAGTAAACCAGATGGGCAGGCTGGGAGGGTCCTGGGATGAATGCCTTGTATCTAACCCATTACATGTAAAACGTGCTCACAAGAATAAAAATGTCTGGGGCTCACCTGGGGCTAGCACTACCATTCCAGCAAGCCAAGCAGCTGGGCTGATCTAGGTCAGTGTCCTGTCTCAGCAGGAGACGGCTCGGAGAAGGTAAAATACACTGAAGGGCCATCAGACTGGGCGGCTCGCTATCCCACAGAGAGCCAAGTGCCCCTTGGGTCATTAGCAATTTAGTTCTAGAACAGGAGCTGGGGCGACAGTCTTTTACTTTGATATCAGGGAACTACCGGGAGAAAGCACAAATAACCGGTTAAGCAAATAAATGCTTAACAGCTTTGAGATGCTTTATGAAATCTTTTCTACTTCATATTCCTCAGCAATATTTAAAGCAATGAATATTTCAATTCCGATAACATTTATTATGCATGGCAATATCAACCTCTCTTCATTTCAATTTTTTAAAAGAGCCCTGCTGGTGATTTCTTTTCGTTTAGAAATAGCTAGAAATAAGAGCCAAATCGGCACTTGGCTTCCTCATGCCATTTAGCAGTCACGCTGTCAGCCTGTCGTACCTTTCGTGTCATGTCAACTACCCAGTAAGCCATGTGTTCCTCTGGCTGTGCAGGTGGAGGTTTTCCTAGCAGAGGCGTAGAAAGAGCTTAGGCTCTGGGATCAGATTTATGCACCTAACCTAACAGTGTTGAGCCGTAGTCTCCTGCCTGCAGAATGGAGATTATGCCTACCTCTCGGATACTAGGAGAGTAAAAGCAGGTAATAAGTGAACAGTGCCTACTTTAATTGCCAGGTACAGAGGCAGGGCTCCATAGATGGCAGTTTCCTAGGCTGTGCCCCATCCTCCACCCAGCTGTACGGGACCCATAGGAACCCTTGCATACCTTCTGCTCAAGATGTGCTCTGCGCAGAGACACCCTCTGCTCTAGCTTCTGGAGCTCACGTTCATGTTGTGCCTCTGTTTGCATCTTGATTTTGCTCTGATAGGCGTTGAGCAGCTCCATTTCCTGCTGGAGCTGTAGCCTCAAGGCCTGGCATTCTGCTTCTTGAGCCTCATCTAGCCGTAACTGCGGGCACAGAAGACATACACTGTAATTCACTCCTAGCTTACGGCGCCTGGGGACTGCTGGAAGACGTTGCAGTGTTTGGATTACAACAGGCCCCCTCAGAAAAGGATGCCCTGGGTCCATCCAGAGTCAGGAATCAAAAATAGATAGTCCACCCTGCCCAACGGGCTACACGCTTCTAAAAACGTGTTCTTAAAACAGTCTTTCTTTTAGAAAACATTCTTAAGAAAAACCATACTAGCAGGAGTCAGGAATGCTACCCACTCCAGTGGTCAAACTGGGGACTTGGAGGCAGACTCTTGAACCTGAACCCTAGCTCCACCATTCACTTAGCTGTGTTACCTTGGCGAGTTACTTAACCTCTCCCAGTCTCATTTTTTTTTTTTTATCTCAGGAAAATAAGTCTAAACCACAAGTGTCTAAGATTAGTGTGAGGATTAAATAAAATATTTCGTATAAAATCCTAGGCATAGTTCTTGATGTATGTATACCAAGTGTTCAGTAAATAGTAGCTGTTATCATTACTTTGGTTTTCACTAATCATTCCCATATTTAGATGTCTTTAACCACAAATCCATAATACACTTAGATATCCTTAGCTCCAGAAGAAAACAAAATGAGTCCAATTCCTAAAAATGAGTCCAGTTGTGGACTCACCATAACACTGTTATATTCTTAACAAGTAGTGTCTGTCCCTGTTTTTGGCTACACGTTACCCGGCTGGCCAGACAATCTAAAACTCCAGTGGCTCAGTCTCTTCCCCACACACAGAAGCTAGCCTCGATCATCTTAAGGGGCGTATTCTGGTTTGAAGCAGTAAAGTCCAGATTATAAACCAGCCCTGAAAAAGCTTCCCTTGCTTCCCAGTAGCCCCTGAACTTGGCGTTTGTTAGACACCATGATACCTATCCTGCATGGGGAACGGCCCAAGCCAGCCAGCAGAAATGCCAGCCTTTCAGTGAGCGAAGCCGAAGGTGTGCGGCCGCGACCAGGCGTGTGTTTAGGGATGATGACCCTCCTGTCCTGGGCTTAGTTTTGTCTAGATTTAGCAGGCCCACAGCTCTGCTGGGAACTCTGAGGTGAGAACCCTTCAATCAGACAGCACTGCCTTGAGTTTGTCTGCGTGCTTCCACTTGGCCCAGGCAGCTTTTTCCTATGCTTTCTGCCTTATCTGTATGATACTGAGAATATGCAGATGGACGAGACAATGAACAATGTATCTCAATATGTTGGTTGAGAAATGACTTTTCGAAATGTTCTTAGAATAGTTTTAGAAAGTTATTTGCATAGTGTCGTCTTTAGTACTTTTAGACAAATGTCCTACAGCAAGTTAACAAAAAATATAATGTAATCACACATCCCAGGTGCTTTCCAATCATTGATCTTAACCATCTCTCACTGAAACCCACTAAAGAGGAGCTCTCTCTTCTCATTTTCCCAGTGAGAAAGGAAGGCAAAAGAAACACTAGACACAATGAACAGTCAATCTGCAGCCGGAACAGCCTTACAGATAAATGCCAAAGGGTTTACTGGCTCCCAGTGAGACTGTTCTCAATTTCCTCCTGATATGGGAGGTTCCCTACCAATAAAGGGAATGAAAGTCTGCTCGTTTCTACTCGCCTGCGTTACCTGCTATGAGCCCTGGCCGCGTGGGTGAGAGGCTCATCCTGTGCAGCCCAGACCACTGAGACAGCTCCATCTCCTCTTATTTCTGGCATTCTATTATTAATGACAGTAACTATGTCATTCTGTACCAGCTCCGCCTCTACAACAAAAGCGCCAGTCTAGAAACCTGAGGACATTCCAGTATTTCCTATCAATCCCCCAAAAGCTGCACATACAAAACCCATTAAAAAGTTTTAGCAATAAAAGTAGAGGTAAATAGCATGTCTGTTTTATACAGTGGATTAAGCTGAAGAAAAGGATGTGATAGAAGCAGCATAATGTAGTAGTGGCGAACCATACAGCTTCATAGGCTCCTCCGAAAACACGTTCCAGTCCTAGCTCCATCTCATTAGTCCTGTGACACCCCGAGTCAGGAGTTGGCACACGATAGCCCCAGGGCTAAATCTGATTGGCTGCCTATTTCTGTAAATAAGTATTGTTGGAACACAGACATGCGCATTCAGTTATGCATTGTCTATGGCTGCCTCTGTGCAATACTACAAGAACAGCGTTGAGCGGTTCTGACAGAGACCCGGTGCTCTTCAAAGCCTCAAATATTTACTGTTTGCCCTTTCCGGAAGAAGTTTGCCAACTTCTGCCCTGAGCAAGCAGCTTTACTTCAATGAACCTTAGTTTCCTCACAGGTGAATTAGGGTTGAAATAGTAACAACTTCAAAGGGGTTTCACAAGAATGAAATAACACTTAGAAAACACTGAAAACAGTGGCTGGCACATGGCAGCGGTCAGGGAAGGGCGCTACAATGATCACACACACTTTCATCTCCTTCCTGCTTCAGAGGGAGGGCAGCTCTCTTGTTTCATCCATCCATGGGCAATCACGAACCTACATTCCTGACCCATTATCGCCCACCTCATCTAACAAACGTTCATGGAACACCTGTTGTGTGCCAGGCGTTGATGCAGATGCTGAGAACACACAGGTGAACAAGATAAAAATGCTACCAACGTTTCTGTCCCTGTCAACTCTCCCCTTCTCCTTACCTTTCCCCCCTCTCTGCATGCCCCACCTTGCACTCCTCATTCTGATCCTATTCCCCTGCTTATTTGCTCACATCAAGGTCACCGAGGACCACCCTGGAGGGGCCTTCACCTTACCTGACCTCCCAAGAAGCACTGGATATTGTGGATCGCCCCTTTCTTCCTGCAATCTTTCTCTTGTCTTCTGAGATACCACACACCCTCTTGGTTTTTTCTCTCCCTTTCTCTCCTTTCCCAGCTACTCCCTACCTTCCTGGACCATTAGATATGGGTGTTTCTCGGGGCTTTGTCGTGGGCACTCTTCTTCCTCTGATCTTACCTCCTAAGGACCCTCATCTGTTTCAAAGGCTTCAGTTACCATCTACATGCAGATAGCCCCCACATCTGTACCTCTGTTTCAGACTTCTGAGGTCCCCGCTAGCTGATCCAGTCTACTAGAGACATCTTCACCTGGATGTTTCCCAGGCCTTCAAGCTCAACATGACTAATATTAATCATCTTTCCCTTCCTGCTTCCCCATCTGTTCCACTTCCCTTTGTTTATTTTTAACCATATAGGTAGATGGTACCACCATCTATCATTTTGTTCAAACTAGACACTGGGAGTCATCCTTAGTACTTCATTCTTCACATTCAGCCTGTTACTAAATGCTTTCAATTCCATCTCCTGCCTGTCTCTCAAATTTAGTCGCTTCTCCTTTATCCCAACTGCCCTCTCTCTCTGATCTAGCCACCACTCCCTCATGCCCTTATCTTTTTATCTCTCCCTCTCCATATATCCACTCTCGCCATCCCTCAGGCCGCTCTCCACATGTCATCAGTGATTGTTCAAAAATGCAAATCTGATGTGTTTCCTCCTTTAATATTCATCAATGGCTTGCCATTGCTTTTAAGATAGAGATAAAAATTCTTAAGGAAGTTTGCAAGCCCCTCTACGATCTAGCCTGTTTTTACCCTCCAGTCTTCTCATGTGAGTACCCTCCTTGTTCTCTTTATTCCAAGCATAATGGACTTCTTTGAGTTCTAGAAAAGTACCACCATCTTTCCCATCATTACAAATGCAGTTACTTTCCCCTGGAATGAGCTCCCTGCACTTCATGTTAAACGATCATTGTGTCTGAGAGACTGTTCCTGGCTCTCCAGATGAGCCTAGCTCTCCAGGTTTATTCTATTAGCACACTGGACTTGCTCTGCCATTACAACAAGTAGATTTTTTCAACGTCTGTTCCCTCCACTTTTCCATAAATTCCATGATGGTGTGATTGATGCGCACAGTAAATAGACACTCCGTATATACTTATTGGATAAATGAGCGGAAGAATGAATGAATGAATACATTGCCTCCTATCCTCAGCCTAAGGACGTGTTTATGAAGACTTTCCCAATGAACAGAAGTCTTCCTTTACCTGTCTCTTCCTCTAGCTACAGTTCTTTCTTTCCCTCACTGGTGCACACCTGGGAAAAGTGATCTCGCTTACAGTTTCTATCTCACTTCGTTATAACTTCTTCGGTGCATTATAATGCCTTTCCTTTCCACCACTCTCGTGATTGTGACAATCAATGGAGAAATCCACTGCTAAGTCCAACTGTTCTCTCCGCAGCATCTGAAATCCTCAGCTAGGACCTTTTGTTCTGGCTTCTGCGACATGCTCTTTCTGGTTACCATTCCACATCGCTAATTATTCATCTTCTTTGGTCTACTTCTACTCAGCCCTCACATGGTGGTGTCCACAACTCTGTCCTTGGTACCCTCTCTCTCTGATACTATCTCCTGTCCCTAGAAGATCTCAGGTATTCCTGAAGCTACTGCTGCCACCGTATAACAATGGTACCTGACTTTTCGTCTTTAATCCTGACACTCTCCTCAACTGTAGATTTCCATCTCTGTACTTCTTTACTTGGATACCCGCGTAGCTCAGGTAACATGTCCACAACTCTAGCCAATCATCTACCAGGCACCCAAACTCACCCCTCCGTTTATTTGTCTTGGTAAAATGATGACCCGTTTCACTGTCATCAAACCTATCTTCCAAATGGTCACTACGTTCTATTTCTTAAATATTCCTACCTCCTAAATGTTTCTCAAACCCTCCTCTTTCCTCACTGTCTCCGTTAGCACGTTCTCTCTTAGTTCAGGCCTTTATTCCTTTTTTTTCCTGGATTATTACAATAGCTTCCTAACAGGTCTCTTTACCTATATTTGCCACATTACTGCCAGTATCTTTAACACACATCTGATCCTGTCACTGTCCTTCTTAATACAGGCTTCAGGGGCTCTCCATTGCTTCTCCAATAACGTCTGGACGCCTGGCCTTTGAGGATCTGACCTCTGACCGTACACCTGCTTCCCTTCATACTCCTGCCACATCGATGACTCACTGTACCTCAGATGTGCCATCCTCTCTCAGTATCCTCTGCCCGTGATAACTGTTCCTTCTCTGCCTGCTTGGCAAACTACTACTCTGTACGACTTATCTCCTTGTGAGATCTTCACAGATTATCAAGTAAGCTCCCATCCCTGTCTGACCAAGACCTTTATGACCTCTCTAGTTTGGGCTCCCACAATCCTCCTTGAAATCTGAACTCATGCCAAAGGTCTTTCGGTCCCCAAACACACACTTTCCAGCTTTTGGACCTTTGCCTATTTAGGTTCCTTTCCATGGAACCTGTCTACTTAAGTGAGTTTCTTCCAGCTTCTTGGCCCTTGCTGGGAAGCTTTCCCTGGACTAGATTAGTCGTTCTCACTTACCCTCCACAGTCTTTCCACTCCTACTTCAAAGCTCTGATTATGCTTTATTTTTATTGCTTAATTATCTGGCCCTCTTGCTCGCCTGACTAAAGTGACAGGGACCAACTGTTGTTGTCTCTAGCTCACACTACCTCTGAGCCCAGCAGGTGCTGAACACAGAAACTTAGTCACAGATACTCGTACTTATTGAGTGAGTGTGTCTGGGTGTCTTATTCGTTGATGCGCGACATTAGTGGAGCACTCTTTGACGGATGAAAACACGGTATTATCTGCGGACTCTATCACGTCTTGCCCTCAAAGTCCCTACGTGCCACACGTCCGATTTAGCGTGGCACTCCTTGGGTTCCAGCTCAGAAGACACACTCCGGCAACGATCCGCGTCGGCTTGGCGTTCTGCAGCGTTGTCGCTTCCTCAGTTCTCTGGGCAGAAAGACACCGATATCCTAAATTTGCGCAAGAATCATCTTGGGAACAAAAGGCCGGATCTTGAGTTTTCTTGACTCCCAAGGCGCTGGAGGCCGTGGTGCCGGCCCAACCACTTACCGCTTGAGAGGCCATCATCTCATTGATGCTCTGCTCGTACTGCTCTGCGAGAATGGCGAGTTTTCTCGTCTGCTCGTCTCTCAGTGTCTTTAAGATTGTTTTGTGCTCATTCTTTGGAGTGACTTCCAACTGGTGATTCTTGAGTGCTTTGTACTGTTTGGTCTGTACTTTGCAAGTGTCCTGAAACTGTTTTTTAATTTGCATTTCCATGGCCTGCGTGAAAAAGTGACAGAAAATGAAAAGGCACGTCAGTAAATACAGAAAGGTTTCCGCTGTAGCGACACAATACAGTGGCTGGGACCATCGGCCTGTTGGGGCAGTGACCGCGTTACCGGTCAATACCAGTGAAAATAATACATATGACACAGGCCAGAGTTAGCTCTTCCAATACGTTTGGCTTTATGTTGAATGAGTAGGAGCAATTTTACATTTCTGAACGGATTAAAAATACGAATTGTTACAAGGCGACCACAACTCTAAGCAGATTGTGGCATACTATGGAGCTCTGTTTGTTAAAAATTTGCTCATTATTTTAAGGTTCCCACTCAAAATCTTTAGTGTCTTCTATTGTATGTTGTTTTATCCTCCCTCCACCCCCCGCCCCGCTCAATTTCCAAGTGAGAAAAGGGATGGCAGTGCATAAAGCCAGCTCTCGCTGCTCTGCATCTCCTTGACAATTGCATTAAATTTCAGCATGAATAAGAGGGAGGCGTGATTTTAGCTACCCCCTCCCATTAAGAGGTTGTACTTGCACGTAGCAATGTCAAATATGTATTCTGGCAAGGAGTAGTGGGTGTGTCGTGAGTCCAGAAGGCATTCCACCAGCTTGCCCACGGTCACATGCACATCTCACGGACACTTGGAGGAGCTGTGATGACAGGGACCACTAAGTAGGCGGGTTAGGATTTGGCTAGACAGGAGCATGGCCGGGGTGGTGGAGGCTGGCCTCATGTCTGTGGCAATACTGATAACGTCTCCCATGACACAGAACAACAGTTTAGACCGTGTAGAGCGGGGCATCTACCCGGCAGCTGGCTACAATGATCTGGAGGCAGTGAGGGCGAGAGGGGCTCCGACCTCTAGTGCAGGCGTAGTGAGTGCCCAGCACATCTAGATTCATTCCTGGTCCCCATGCCCAGGAAGGATGTCACTACTAGATCATACTCTTTCTTACAAGCTTGGCTGTGGCTTTAGAGTCTTTCTCAATACAGTAGCACTCCAGGTAGTGAGTGCGTGTTACTACCAATCATGTGACTGGTATGACAGATGAAATTCATCTGCCCTATATCTGCCAGGCAACTTTCTCATTTCCTGGTTTTATGTTGTTGGTCCATACATTACAATTTTTAAAAAGGGCAGGTCATGAAGGGGTCAGAGAAATGGCATAATACATATAAAGAAAAAGGGAGAGGTCATCTCGTACAAAGGCTGTCAAACCAGCTTGCCCAGCAGCATCTCTTCAGGAGTTTGTTATATCCAGAGTCTCGCGCTTCCCATCTGAAGAGTCTCATTCAGTAGGTGTGGGGCCCAGAAATTTGTAATTTTGAAAAGTCGCCCAGGTGACTGACAATCATCCACATGGAGGAACCGCTGATTCGGTCCAACTCTGTCTGGGAGCACAGACAGGGAAATACTTCAGCGTCCTCTTACCTTTAAGTTTTTTGGCTGTTGCCGAAGTTCCATGACATGCTTTCTGTGCAGTTCCCTTTCTCGCCTCTTATTGTACTCCAGCTGGTTTTCCAGTTCAGTCTGGTGCTGTAGACGGATCAGATCCATGCGCAGCTTCTGTAACGTGTGCAGCTGCCGGTACTCTAGCTCTCGGGTGGACTCGTCGTGCCGGATAAGCATGGCATGCTCCATCTCCTTCTGGGTCCTCTTCTTATTCAGTTCCTGCGTGCAGGGACAAGAGACAAACGGAGAGAGATGAGTGGAGACGGGCTGGGTGGAATTCACAACCGAGGGATGGCAAGGAATGGCACTACCAACTCTCTTAATTAAACCCACTAGTCTTTGGCAGCACAACCCAATGAGATTAGATTAACGATCCCTAGAGATTTAGGTTCTGTGTGTGGGTCCACCATTTTTACAAGATGGGTGACTTCACAGCCATTACAATGACTCTATCTATAAAATGGGATTGCAGCGGACCTCAGTACTCGTTAATTCATTCCAACCAGTGGCAATCAAGTGGCAACCAATGAAGCATTTTCTCTTGTGGGTGGCGTCATGACTCATACAAGTTCTAGCAGGTGTGATGGGTGCCAAGCAAGCGCCGAGCGCTGAAATGTTTTTTCTCATCAAAATGTGACAAGTACCAGGTCTGATGGGTCCTGAAGCCGAGAGCTAAGGTGCCACTGTAATTCTAACTGAGCCCGTCTTATGTCACAGAGTGGCTGTGACCCTTAA
Organism: Macrotus californicus; assembly: GCA_007922815.1. Taxonomy (NCBI): domain Eukaryota; kingdom Metazoa; phylum Chordata; class Mammalia; order Chiroptera; family Phyllostomidae; genus Macrotus; species Macrotus californicus. Next base: position 23,613 of record VMDR010007505.1, on the reverse strand, counting down.
TTAGATGATGTGTGACACACAGGTCTAAATAAGCATTTCTTCAGTTAAACCAGGGGTGCTCCACCCTGGCTGCCCATTAAAATCACGTGAGGAAGCTTGTAAAACATAAGATGACCGAATCCCACAACGTGAAATTCAGATAATTGTCTGAGGTGGGACCATGACATCAATATTTTTAGGGTCCCCAGGTGATTCTAATAGACAGAGCTGAGAATTGCCAAAGCAATGTTCTTATGGGAAAATGCCCTGTTGTTGTTGTTTTTCTTTGTATGTTTCCGAAGTAGGCCATTTATCTCTTTTGTAAAATCTCAGAGTTCACACAGCATGCTGAGGAAAAGCGGAGATCTCGCTGCTTTCATCTTGTCCATTATAGTCTGTTTGATCACTTCTGGTTCTGATCATTCTGCTCTTTCCAGTCCCACTCATGTCTTTCTCTCTCTTTTGTGGAAGGGGGGAAGGGAAGGAGACCAGGAAAGAAAGGGTGGAAGGCGAACTTGAACGAAATCTTTTTCATGCACCAGTTCAAGAATATTTCCTGAATGGCCCTGGATTAAAAAATCCAAACCATGTGCTCTGGGTGTATGAAAATGTTTCCTCAGCCGCGCCTTTGTGCTCAAGTAGCTAACGCTCCGTTAGGGAATTGTCCCAGACGTGCACTGCAGTGCATGCTCAGCTCACCGCTAAATGAATCAGTCTATTTTTTTCTCCACTAGAAATTTGGAATTGGGATTCAGAACAGTTAATCTTTACATACAGCTGGAATGGAGGGTCATGTAAAATCTGCATATGTGGAAGCCATCGCTGCTACGAGGGTTGAGTGATTAGAGGAAATCTGACTTGAGAGCAAAAATGAAAAAGAGAAGAAAGAAGTGTGGGGGGCACACTGACGCCCAAGTTCCTGACTGGTTCGAAGCAGCCTGTAGGTTCAGCTGTATTATTGCAATTGGGTTTAAGAAACATTCCTCTACTTCTGTAGCAAATTCCCTGCTTTTGGCTTAAGCTAGCTCAAATAAATTTTAGTAACATGCAAACAAAGAACCTTTATTAACACAGGGAAGTAAGTTTCATGTATACATTTTAAAAAGAGAGAGCAAGGTTGGAAGTGTTTGTTAAGTGCTGTGAAAGAGGTAAAGATTTTATGCTGTACGAGTTCTCCCAAGGGTGATAGTACTACTAGTTAAAAAGGCCAAGGGGAGGGGAAAGCTCTTGAGCTGGGCATTAAATTAGAACAATAGGGTGCCTCCAGGCTTCAAACCCAAGGGTGGCTGGTTCGATTCCCAGTCAGGTCACACGCCCGGGTTGCTGGCCAGGTCCCCAGTGCAGTCTATGTGAGAAGCAACCACACATTGATGTTTCTCTCCCTCTCTTTCTCCCTCCCCTCTGCTCTCTCTAAAAATAAAGAAAGAAAGAAAGAAAGAAAGAAAGAAAGAAAGAAAGAAAGAAAGAAAGAAAGAAAGAAAGAACAATAGGGTGCCTCTTTAATGGGATCCACTAGGGAAGAAAAATGCAAGCCATTTATTCTCATAGAATCATCAGTAACATTTCTATACTGGCAGGGATGAGAATATCTTGTACTCTTAGGCCTTCTATCCATTTGAAGAGAAGTCCTTTAAACAGCCCAGCATCTATTACTGGAGCAAAGTCATTAATTACTGTGTATTCAGCAAGTCCTTAAGCACGCCCTATTTGCCAGAACTATTGTAGGCACGAGGGATAGAGCGGTGAGCAAGTACACCCCTCCCTCATGGAGGTGTTTTCTAGTGGGCAAATGTCAGAAGTGCAATTTACATTTGCTTTAAGGAATAAAAGACAATATCCCAGAGCATCTCCTTCAATCTCCTGCATTTTTCTTTGCTTTATTTTTCCTCTTCACCTGGGCCATCAAACGTCTCCTTTTAAAAGTCACTAACTGGCCCCTAGGTGGCACTAAAGGACAATGAGCCCTTCCCAGAGACTAAAGCTCTTCAATGCAGTCCAATGACCAAGGGAAAGCCAAGGAAAGCCCTTGAAATGGGTAAATGTCCTGTTCCTAGGTCACTATATCATTTTGAACCTTTGAGTACCAGGCCTCTCAATACTGGGCATTTATACATTCCACATTTTCCTAAACTGAGAAGTCCAGATTGTGTCTGAGCTGCCCAGAGCTCGGAACGTTGGGGAAAAAAATGAACAGATCAAAGCAAACAATACTTTCAGAAGAAATCAAATGCTTCTTTTCACATGTAATGGAATGCCACCGGATGTTGTCCATCATAACTATCTGGGTTACAAACCACCCAGCTAACTCCGACATATACTAAAGTTTGAGAATCAATGGAAAAATATGCAGGGTGTGAGTCAATTTCAGCTCTTCCATTGACTCACACATGGCTTTGGGCAAGTCTCTTAATCTACGTTTTAGTTCCCACAGGTGTAAAGTGAGGATGACTTTCCCACTGCAGGCTGCCATGTTTGCGAAGATGAAAGACCATAAGCAAATGCTTCAAAATACATAGACATGTCATGTGGTGTTTCTGCATTCATAAATTAATGTCTCAACACTAGCTTTTATAAACAGTTAGAAGAGTGAACAAAACCATGATATCAAGGTGGCTTTTCTGTTATGAGAGTAGGTCGTTCCATTTCCCTTTAATCCCCACATCTGAGTTGCTAAGATGCAAGTTGGTAAGCTGCCTGTAATATTGTAAACCGTGGGGAAAAAAATCACTCAGCTTATTAGGACCCCAGTGCTGTGCCTACATAATAACGTGAAACGTGCTTTCAAGTTTTAAAAATGACTTCATATATTTTAATCCTAGTTGTAACCCAATGTGCTGGTAAGATTATAGGAATTTACCCCTTTTATAAACGACAGTAAGGAATTTGGGAATTGCAGCAATGAGGCTAAAACTCAGGTTTACAGACTTTCAACATTTTCCATTAAAAGATATCCTGGTGAAGGCTTATATTTTCCTGTTTTATGCCTTTTCAGTCTGTGATACAATATTCTGAAGAATTCCTCTGCTCTAGCTAGACACTTTGCAATGGTTACTTCATCTGTACAACTGACAATTTATAGTAGAGCCACACCATGTGTGCCGTTAGTGTATACACACTCAACAAAGTGAGCTGAGAAAAAAATACAAAAACAGATGTAAGGGTACAGGTGATTCTGCCCACCAGTGTACTCAGAGTATGTGTGCGTTGGCAGGAGTGTGCAATGGGAGACATTGTGTGCTTTGAGCATCTCGCCAAGCTGAGTACGAGCTCAGGATCGAAACATAGGTGTTTTCATATACCATGGCTGCTAAGCACATCACCACACTTTATGGGAATCTACCTCCTATGTAAGATGTGGATCCGGGATGTGCCCCCTAATAAAGCCTTCCCACTGCGACCCATTCATTCCATGTCAGCGGAAGTGCTACTGACTTCTTTAAAAGCAGCCGATCTCACTCAAGTCAAAATTTTTGTCCCCATGCCCACTGAGGCTGAGTAAGAACTACAATTCAAACTTTTAAATGGTGATGTTGTTGGCCTAAGACATTTCATGCTTTCTTAGTTTCAGTTCTTAGTTTCATGATTACTTAGAAAAGAGTGGGCCTCTGTGCGCAGAGACGAGAGTGGAAGAGGCTCAACCTAGTCTATGTTGATCTTCCAAAACTCTTTTTTATTAATTAGAGGATTGCAAATACTCAATTTTGGCAAAGATATAGGAAAACAGGTACTCCTTGTTGGTGGGAGTATAAATGCTTTTAGAGGTCAATTGGTGATATCTATTAAAAATCTAGCTGCATACACTCTGACCCAGAAATTTCACGTGTGAGAATACATCCTACAAAACGCTTGCCCATGTGTAAAAAGATCTCTGTACAATGATGTTCTCTGTAGCATTGTTAGTAATACTGTAAAACTGCCACAAAATATCCACTGAGAAGCATGTCATTAAATAAATAATCTTATAGCCAAAAATACTATTAATGGTTAAAAAAAGGACAAGGCAGAGCTGTATGTCCTAGATATAGATGGGAAAAAAAAGTTACAAAACAGTATAGTAGATACCTGGATTTGTTTTGTGTTTTGTTTTTGGCTTTTTTTGTAGGCTCAGTAACCCTTTCCCTTTCTTTAGTTAACAGGCTTCTCTTTTTCCGAGAAACTACTCCACCCTTTCTGGAATCAGAAATGAGGGGAGTAAGCACGTTACCCAATCACGTTCCATCTCTCCCGGCAATTTGAATCCTAAGCAGCAATGACACCAAAATTAAACATGGTTGGAGGAAACACATTCAGAAGGGGGTGGCTTGAGTAGTGAGTGTTCATTGGCTTTTGCTTTCTGGGTCAGGGAAGTTGCTTTTCCAGCTTGATTCTTCATCTTTTCCAGGGCGATTCTGCAGCTCTGTCTTCTATCCTGTTCACCTTCCAATAAATTCCTCTCTATACTAAGATGGCCAGTTTGTTTCTGTTGCTTACACGTCGGATAAACCACTGATACTAGTGCGACCTTATTTTGTAAAGCTAAAGTTCTATAGGATGGATAAGCAGTAGCAATGAATATATAGAGGGGGGACCCAAAAACCTGGAATTTATTTATAAAATTGTGTGTATTTATTCTGACATGTCTAAACTTCAGTCACCTTCATAGTAGACTCCATTTGATGCAGTTCACCTATTGAGACATTTTTTTTCACTGCTCAAAACAGTTTTTGAACTCGTTGATTTTGATGCCTTTTAGTGCTTCCGCTGTTTTTTGTTTTACCTATTCCACATTAGCAAAACATTTTCCTTTGAGGACTCTTTTTTTATCCAGGGAAACTAAAAAAAGTCGCTCAGGGTGAGATCGTATGAATAGGAAGAGTAGGGCATGGGGGTCATGCCGATTTTGGTCAAAAACTGCTGAACACTCAGCATGGTGTGGACAGGTATGCCTGTAAATCACCCACCATGAAATGCGCAAACACGGTGAGTCTTAAAAAAAATTCTCTGAAGCCGAACACAGCCTCTTACAACAACACCAGCTGGTACACTGATACAGATGGGTTCCTAGAACACTCGCCTAGCAGGGGAAGCGTGTCTTACACGGGACCCACCCTTCAAAAATTAATTCTGTTTTTTTTGGGGGGGGTCTTCTCTCATATCTACAGAAAAAAAACTCCTGGAAATATGGAAATACATATGTCAAATTAATGGTGACTGTCTCAGGGTAGGGACTGGATGGGATGGTAATATTAGGAACTTTAACTACTCAACTTTGTATTTTTCTCTGTCCGTTCTCAGTGTTCTTTGATTACTTTTGTAAACAGAAAGAACGACTGAACACTTTCATGAAGAAGGCTCTGGAATAAGACCAAACAAAAGAAAATCTGGACTCTGGAGAAAAATATCCTCATAGAGCTACTCTTTGCTCAGTTGGTTAGAACCTGATGTTAATGAAGTCATGAACATAGCTTCTCTCTTTTGGGGGGAATAATGGTCTCCTCTAGCATTTATGGGCATTAACTGTCCCCGCAGCCTCAGACTTTTTCTAAACATGTGCTATCAAAATGCCAGTAATAATTGCCAGATGAAAAGAATCCCAAACACGTTATTTCCAACCGGGTACTGGGCTTTCTCATTTGGACATTTTTGTCTTCCAACAAATTCAGCATGTCTAGTACTGAATTAATTGGTTTCTTATCAACACCCCTCTCTAAGCTTCTCTGTTTCTGCCCAAATCTGCATTTTCCCAAGTCTTAAACCCTAGAAATAACTTTGATTCTGCCTGCATCTTTTCTCTCATATCCTATCACATGCTAAGTCCTGCTTCCTTTATACTTCAAAATATGTTTCAAACCTACCGTGCTTTTGATAGCTACCCCCGCCATCTTTGTTTATGCCCTGTTTCCTACTACCTGATTTCTTTGCTTTTCATTTCTTCCCTTCAATCCAGTTTTTCTCAACAACTCCCCCCATTACTGTCCTCATTGGGAGCCCTTTCAGACTCCCCCCTTCCCTGGCCATCACCACCCCCGAAATGTAAATACCGCAGACACACTGTGTATCTGTGTACGTACATGGCCCTTCAGAGGGCCCCCCACTGTCGTAACGTGTAAGACTCCTCCCCTACAGGAACCACTTCACCCCCCTGAGAATTCAGGTTCTCTCTAATCACTCTGTGGGCTGGCCACCAAACCAGGCGAATCTCTCCAAAGTAAAACTTTAGCCGTATCATTGACTGGTTCAAAAACGTTCAGCAGTTTCTCCTTCTTCCAATGAGGCGAGATAACACAGATGAAGAGTCTGAGGCTGGTCCACAATTACATGCGGTCACTGAATTTGAGTTTGCACCACCCTTTGCCTTCCCATCTGAACACTGCTCTCCAAAAAGTTACACCAATTCACATTTCCACTAAATGTGCCTGAAATGCTTGTCTTCCTCGTCAGGGGAGCGCTGGGTTTTATCCAACTTGTGTTTTTACCACTGTGCTAGCGCATCGCGAGGTTTCTCTTTCTCTGATTTTTCCAGGTTACAGTGATTTCATGGTGAACGTTGTGTCTGCAATTGATTCACATTCCCTATTCCTCCTCCCAGTGAAAAACATCACGTTCGTCCAATTTCCCAAGTTAGAGACGCAGAAGTCACTTTTGACTCCTCTCTCTTCTGAAATGCTCATACCAGCTCCGCTTCAGAAACGTCACTCAGATCTAATCTCCAAAAACTTACATGAGTCTTCCAGTATCGGGTAGGGAAGATATATGCTAATTAAAAACCCCCTAATTTCTTGCTACCCTCATTGCACCTTCCAGGTGGAACTGGAGAAAGAGCATCTAGCTGATCTCGCTGCACTTGACTTCTCATCACTCCAGCCTACCCCACACCGATGCATTAATCCTTCAGAACAAAGACAACTCGCCATCACTCCCCTGCTTGAAAACCTCTGATGGCCATGCAAGTGCCATCAGACTAAAATCTAACTGCCTTGGCTAAATAAAAATGGCCCGCCACATTCTGCTTCCGACTAGTCGTGCTGTGACGCTGCATTCCCATACCCAGGACACTCCACATCTCATCAGTCACTGAATCCTACAAGTCCTTTCATGACTATATGCCCATGGTACTTTATTTATACGTCTATTATTATTATTATACCTCATATATCCTATTGTAATCAGTCTGTTCCATGTCTGTTTTGCCTCTCAGACTTAGGGCTACTTGAAATGAGGAGTACAGCTTCTGGGAAGCTCTGGCGCCTCTAGGACAGGGCCTGGCACAAAGGAGGCACTCCGCAAGTGTTGGATGACTGAATGAATGACCTTAACTATAGAGCATCGCATTGTTTTTTAAGTGTTTGATGTGGCGTCACAAAAGCACAAGTCTCTGAAAGGCAGACTGAAAGCAAAAGTTATGTTTGATAAAACTCTATAACATTGATTTGGAAAAAGCTGATTTCTTGTTTTGTAAATGGGCTTTCTCTTATCAGTGGTAAATTCATTCCCTGGCTCTTTGTATACCCACCTTGTGTCAGGCCCTGTGCTTAAGACTATCAAGCCCAAGGACGTAGGAATGGACAAAGCAGACGCGGTCATGATCTTCACAAGACTCGTTGTCTCTAAGTCAATGACGATAGTTAGAAACATAAATACCTCCCGAATGTTCTGCTGCTCCACCTCGTGCCGCTTGATCATTATCTTCCGTTTGAAGAGACGACAGTTTTTGTCGTAGTACAGTCTCTGTTGAGTGAGAAGGTGGGCTTCCTCTTCAGCCTGTGTGTGCTGCAGGTTCTCTTTATGCTTGGATATCCGCTCCTGCTTTTCTTTCTTAGGTGTGCTATGGTCCTCGTTCATCTCCTTCACGAAGAGAAAGGAAGGGGGAACCCATGCGGTCTCATTAGTCAAAGGAACTATACTAGTTTACTACAATGGTCGATTAAATAATTCGGAAGGCAAATGAGAATGTAAAGACAGAAAGGCTTGGTGTTGCACACCCACCCAACATTTAAAAAAAAATCAATTAATTGAATATTAAGTGAGAGGGAGACTTGGTAGTTTACAAGTCTCTGACTTCTCAACTCTCTGATATTATTTGTTCACCTATTCAATCACACACACGTCCACTGAGTTCCTATCACGTGATAGGCACTGCGCAAGGTGTAAGGATACAACGGTGAATAAAAGAACACGGTATCTACCATCATGGGGCTTTTCGGTCTAGAATAAAAAAATGAACCAAAGAACCGTTATAAATGAACTGAAAGTTCTGTGATAACTACTCTGAAAGTGAGTTCCTGGTGCTACAAGAATGTTTAATAGAAAACATTGGACCTTGGTAACAGCTTAGCTAAATTTTAAAAAGTCATGGGCATTAACCATCAAAAGGGAAGGGGAAGAATACTCTGGGTAGAAGAAACCACATCCACAAACGCTTAGATCGGATTAACCAACACATGGTGTGTTTGCTCACAGCACCGAAGGGCCGGAGTGCGGTGGGGTGTCGCCTGAGATGCGGCCGGACAGGACAGGACTATCAGAGGTCTTACAGGTCAAGTTAAGGACACTGATCTTTAGGACAGGAGAAATGGGTTGTATATGGGGGGGTATCACAATAACGAGATGCACTTCAAAAAGACACTGGCTGCCATGTGGGAAACAGAAGAAAGAAGGTAAGAGTGAGTCCATGGGGACCGCTAGGAGGCTGGTGCAAAGGTCCAGGGGAGAGATGATAGTTAGCTTGGACCAAGGAGGAGGCAAAAAGACCAAGAGAAGTAGACAGATTTTAAAGACAGGAGGTAATTACAAATGTCACTCATTTGAATTTTAGAAAAAAAAAAAAAAACCACGAGTCTTTCTTTGGGATTATAAACCACCTATATTTTCAAAAGGACAAAATTCATAATTGCCCATATGGGTAAAGGGAAGAAAGCAGTGAATCAGAACAGTTGAAATGTTAATCTATGAGGAAAGGAAGATGACTACTTTTAGAGAAAGTACAGTGTCCTATTCTTTGTCCATACTGTTCCCATGGACAAGCTTGACCTGTAATACTTGGTTAACTACTCACTCAGTAAAATCTCTTTTAAGTAACACCTATTTTTAAAAAGACTTTATTTTATTTTTTAGAGAGAGGGGAAGGGAGGGAGAAAAAGAAGGAGAGAAACATCGATGTGCAAGAGAAACTTTGCTTGGTTGCCTCTCACATTCCCCCAACTGGGGGCCTGGACCGCAGCACAGGCACGTGCCCTAACTGGGAATTGAACCAGCGATGTTTTGGTCCACAGGCTGGTGCTCAACCCACTGAACCACACCAGCCAGTGCTAACACCTATTTTGTCTTTGTGATACAGACATCACACATTATTTCGACTATTTTTATACTTAGTCAAGAAGTCCTTGTAAATCATCTTTTCTCTTCTATTGACGTCTTAAGTGAAATATTAGAATCAACAAGAGTGTGAGCTGTTTCCCACACAGAGTCAGTTGGGCTCACACTGGAAGCAGTGACTCATTTCTTGATGCCATGACCTCACTCCTAGGCTGGGCATTAACCACTGTACTGCACACCCAACTTCAAAGATGATCATTAAAATTCACTCCAAAATCAAGAATAAGTGATTTCTGGATCATCCATCATTCCGTACTAGCCACACCCTGTTAGCTATCAACAGTGAAAATCAGGTGTCTTGTCATCTCTAGGACAATACCTTTAAGTATACCAATGCTAAATATATATGCCCCTTTAACTAGTTTCATAAGGAGTAACGTTAGCTTCGCACAGAAAGGCTTATTGAAGCTACCTCAGATTGGGCTTATGCTTGTTTTCCTCCGCGAGCGTGTTGAAAGGCTTGTGGGTTTAGGCCTGTAGTCTCTTCCACTCCTAAGTCTGAGTCTGGTGAACCAAAAATAGCCTTATGCCTGAAGGCTGAGTGGGGACTCTTGGATGCTGTTCTGTGGGAGACCCTCCTAAAGGGGGAGCTCATGCAATCTCCCAACACTTCAGTTTTACAAAAGCTCAAAATGGTGGCTGTAGTGCTATGGCACGGCCTCCTGGAGCATGAGTAAGCGCAGGGCGTTCAAAATAAGAATGCATTTGCAGCTGAGAAAAATCTCAAAATTTCTTCATGAGAAGTTAAGGCTATCCCTGTGATCCAGAAACATCGTTCTACTGTGATGTAACAATCAGACTCAAGCAGTAATGAAGAGAAAATGGAGAATGAGTGATCCCTATTAGTTGGGCTATGTTTCACTACAGCTTGGTTTTCTAGACCTTTTGGTGTCAGACCCAGCAATTACCAGTGGCCCATCTGGGCGGGGCAAAAGCTCCCGAGGCCCCAGTCCCACACACTTGCTTTCACTTCCTGGTTAAAAAAGGAAATGGAGAGGAACCTTGCTAAGTCCCACACTGTTAACTTAGAATCTGAGCCCGAATGAATGAGTTCATACACTAGAACCATGCTCCATATTGAGTTTTATTAAAACTCAATACATGAGTAGTTAATGAATAAGAAATCCTGAGCCTTATGAGAAGGAAAGACCCTGGAACCAGAGGCAAAGGCAGTTCACCTGTAAGTACTGGAAAAAGGAGAGCTGAAGAAATTGGAGCTTTCAGATCAAACTGCAGCTCCTCAGGAGGCCTCTCGAAGGCCGCTAGTGGTCTTCAATCAAACACTCAAGAACTAATCATTCATTTATCAAATATTCCCATGTACCAGACACAGGGATCAGTCATGGGCAGAAAAAAACAAAACAAAAACCCACACCACACACAAAATCCCTCTCCCAAAACAATCATGGTTCCTGCGTGTATCCCTCATTGGCCAGCAGGCCAGTAGGGAAAGTAGCTCAAAGAATCACTAAAAAGTGCATACTTGAGAACTAGCATTTTGAATCCAGAGGCACCTGTCATGGTTGAGGCACCAGGAAGCCTTCCCTGAGGAAGTGATATTTAAGTTAAGGGACTAATACACAGACGATCCCATGTCTTACAAGGAGGAGAAGTCGAAATGAACAGCAGAATTGTGGTTGGGGAGGGACTGAAGGCGAGGGGTGGGGGAGCGTCCTGGTGGAAGAAACAGTATGAGCAAAGACCTTTGGAAAGGGCAGAGTTGGATGCATTTGAGGACCCAAGAGGTGACAAATGTGGCAGGAGTGGTGAAGAGTTGGGGGTGGGTAAGCAGGTGGGAGAACAGTGGTGTGAGGCAAGACTGGAGCGGGGGCTGGTAGCGGACCACGTAGGGACTTCTACTATTGTGATCTATAAGAGCAATGGGAAGCCAGTAAATGTGAAAACCATGAAGTGACATGACTGGACATATGGCTTGAAAGGATCACTCTGGCTCAAGTGTGGAGAATAAACTGGAAGTAAGCAGGCATGGCTTAGAGTTAGCACAAATGGTCCTTGAAGCGTGGTGCCTGGGCCACCATCATCACCTGGGAACTTGTTAGAACTGCACATTTCGAACTCCACTTCGGACCCACTGAATCAGAAAGTTTAAGGGCGGGTGAGCAATCTGTTTTAATAAGCATTTCAGGTGTCTAATGTAAAGCGGGAGAGTCAGTGGGTTAGACTCCATATGGATCGTAAGGTAATATGAATCCGTTTTAAGTTGCGACCATCCTAATGGCCGACTGGCAACTATAAACATCGGTACTCTTACCTCTTTTATTTTTTCCTTACAAATCTTATATTGCTTCTTCTGACTTTCTAAGAAAGTTGTCAAATCTTTCTTCTGCTGGGCCAAGATCTGTTGCTGGAACTTCTTCTCATCCGCTGCAGCTACCTTTGCCTGCACAGATAACAAATACAGTCTCGGACAAACAGGTCTTCACACAGAATTCGGCTACATATTCTCCAATGCATTCAAAGTGTCCATAAATGCTGAATAATGTAATTGTTGAACAAATAATTAAAAACAAAATAAAAAAAAATGCCTGCTCCGATTTTCCTGTATCTTCAACAAATAAAAAAATGGAAAACTTTACCACTGACAAATATATTCCCAATTATGGGAAAAATGGGAAGGAAAGCCATAAACACACACAAAAAATACATGGGATGAAATACAATCCACAGCAGTTAGACACCAGGACATTTGGGGAGCTCCTAAGTGGATTGAACCCAGACCAATGAAAAGATAACCCAATAAATGTCGGTTCCTGAAAGTGACCAAATCTAAGTTTCAATGAAGCACATATGTAAATGAGGTGCTTAACAGCTAGAGAGCGAATTATGCTTCATGGTTCTTCTTTATGTGTTTTATCTAACGTTTATCATCCATTAATAATTCTTCCATTATGAACAATTGTCTTCACATATTTACCAAGTCAAATTCCCAAGAAAGAATCTGACTGGTTTATTTAATCAACATCATTCCTCTTTGGGCTGAGGTTTTCATGCCAGACTGTCTCATAGATGAATGGCTGTTGGGGCCATGCTTCTTCTATAGTTCTGAAGTTTCCTTTCATGTGGAGAGAATCTAACTACTGGAAGACCCCTGTCCCCAGTCACTCCATCCCCAGGGAGCACATGTTCACCCTGCTTTTCTGCACTACGTAAGTCTTATGGGGGGTGACAGGCAAGGGGACTGGTTTGGCACTACTAGTGCCTGGGCGGGCAGGTCTGGTTTTGTTCAGCAGGATTAGGCCAATTTTTCTTCAGACAGAAGTCACTTCTCTCATCTAACACCTATCAGTAATAAAGGCGGAATTTTGACTCTCTGTCTACCTTACGCTCTCATGTGTTTTGAAAATTAGTTTAGAACCTAAATGGGGAAGAGAAATGTTCTCTAGAATACTCAAGCAACAGCCAGATTAATTACTTGCTGCAACTGGTCAGGTGACCATCCCTAGTCCAACCAGCTGTAGGCAGGGATTATCCCACTAAAAGAGACCATTTGTAGAGTAGTTTTCCTGTGAAGGCTGTGGGTGTGGCAGGCACAGTAACAGACCGAAAGTGTGCAAGTTTTCATAGAACAGAAGCATCTTTAAAAAAAAAATTGTGCCCCCCTCAGCAAGGGCTGATGCTTGAATAGACAAGAATGTGATACACACCTTCAGTTACTATTTTAATTTTTAATGACAATTTTGAGCAACCCCATAAAACCGTCCTCATTCCCCCACCAAAGCAAGACTGTTCCTTTATCACCAAAAATCACACCCCTCCTGCTAACATGGTGCCACTGGCCACAACAGGCTTGGCTGGCTGTGGCACGAAGGCAGGCATGCACATACTGACCTCCTTTTCTATGATAGCCACTTGCTTCTTGGCCAGCTTCTCCAGCTCGATGGACGAGTTGTTGGCATGAGTCTCCACCTCCTTCTGTAGCTTGAGGCGGTGCTCGTCCATCTCAGCCTTCAGCTTGTTCTCCAGGGCGATCAGCTGCTTCTGGTGCTGGCGCCGCATCCGCTTATAACCTGACATCTGTTCCCGCAACTCGTTCTCCTGCTCATGCTCATGGATCTGCCGTGTAACCTGATTTGGGTTGGGGAACAGAACTCAGGTAACCAGGTCCACGAAAGGCGAACTTTCAGGCAAAGGAGAAGAACCCTCTGGCATAGTTTTGTTTATCGTTGTTGCCATCAATTTACTTTCTGTTACCTGAACACTTACCTGTACCAGGCACTGTGCTGGGTGCTCTTTGTATACTTTATCTTGGATCCTAAAAACCATCTCATTCACGCGATCATTTTATTTATCCTTGAGGTAGGTGTTACCACCCCCATTTTGTAGATGAAGAAACTGAGACTTGAGGGAATTGATTTATTCTTTCAGCCAAAATGTATTGACATGTTTTTTGATACATCATTATACATAGGGGATGGGCAAAAGTAGGTTTACCGTTGTGAGTCACATTCTTCTGAGTTAATAAAGCTATTGTAAATAATCATAACCTGCACGTCTTTTTTCATACGAACAGCTGTCAACCTACTTTTGCCCACCTCAGTCTAGGCTCAAGGTCACAAAGCTGATAAGTAGTGGAGGTGGGGTTCAGACCCATTTCTGTCTGGTTCCAGAGCCACGCTGCTTCCACTACACCAGGGTTTCTCAACCTTGGCACTACTGACAATGCGCAGGACAGTCCTTTGTTGTGGAGGCTGTCCTGTGCATTGCAGAATGTTCGGCGGCATCTCTCACCTCCCTACCCCCTAGAGTCCAGCAGCACCTCCCAAGTCAAGACAACAGAAAGTGTCTCTGGGCATTGCCAAAGGTCTCCTGGGGGGAGGGGCATAATCCCTCTGATGGAGAGCCACTGCACCATACCATGCTACTTGTTTGTTAGAAGCATGGCTAACCGTCTTAGGAATCTTGAATATCCTTTCAAAAATAGTTTGAACAAGATGGATTTTCTATTATTCATATGAATAGAGAGAGAGAGAGAAAAAGAACCCTTTCCCTTTAAATCATGTGTCTCCCTCTTCCCCTTCCTTCCCTGCGGAAGAGAAGTTAAAAAATTATAATGCATCTAACTTGCTCTCCTAAAGAGGAAAAATAAACATTTCTGTGATTTCTGGATGGCTACTTTTCTTAGTAGTTTCTTCCTTAACCCCTTCTCAAGTGAGTAGCCAACAAACTGAAGACTGCAGATGGAAATTTTGATATCTCATTTCTACCCATTAAACCTTTTCTGAATTTTCAGTCCTTCCTTCAATTTATCATCCACCCTTCTTTGTTTTCCTTTCAGACTCTCTGGTAACTTCCTTCTCATGTTTACTATTTTAGAAAACAATTTTAATTACAAAATTATAACTTTAGTTTTGTTTTTCACTTAAGTAATTTAGTCTCTCCTACCTACTCTAAGCCACTTCTCCTCAATCCAAACCTTAAAACAAGTTTTACTGGAAATTTTCCTGCTGCTATTAATTCTGTCCACTATTTTCAGTTTATGGGTCAAAGTGTATTTCGTACAAAGGACAGTTTGTTTCTCTGCTCTTTTTTAGAAGGTGTCCCTGCGTGTTAGACTGAGTCCTTACTATCAGGGGAGGGCTGTTCTGTAACTAGATAGTATTATCAAAGTACACCATTAAACATTAGCCCAACTTTGAAACGTCTCCAGATGAAACTAACTCTTGCTTTCATATTCATTTCTCTTTTCTAAAGGACAATCCTCTTTAAAGTATGAGGAATAAGAGTAGACAATATTTCAAGACCAAAAAGGAATATCATCACCAAAGAGGCACCCAACACTTTAAACATTATAAATAATCTGTTTTGCCATCACAATGATATGGTTTTCTAATGGATTTATTTCATGATAAAAAAGAAAGTAGTTGGAAATATATGTATATATTTCACTTTCTCAGACTTGTGCCTTCTTGAAGTTCAACTGTAGGGATTAAAAACAGGTCCAATCAATAGAAAGGGTACCTTAGTTCTTTCTGAACTCACTTATTTTTAGACAAATATGGCAGTAAAGTGTGTGTTTGAGGGAAAGGAGTTTGAGAGATGTTTTATCTGTGGACTTATTTTTTTCTTATTTTAGTATTCCTTCTTTATTCAGATTTCCAGAGCTGAGGCATGGCACATGCTAAAGCTCTCATAATACATTCAAACTTGCCAGCATAATGTTTGACTGGTTCGTGGTCAATCAAATAAACTATGGCCATTTCCCTAAACCAGACAGCCTGCAGATAAAACAGAAACAAGTTGTGTCAAGAACAATTTTCTATCTTAATTGGTGGGTGAGTCTCTGGGAAAAGGGTGGTCCTACTGCATACCAGATCACACAATTATGGGGCAAAAATAAATTACAAAGCTCAACACGCTAGTATCATACATCATTACATTCCAGGAGAGATGATTTGCTTTTAAACGCTTCCCATAATTTGAATAATCACCTTCTTAAATTCCTAACATCACCTTCCATTTGTATAACTGAAGTTTCTAAGTTTCAAAGTAATTGTCTTTTTAGATACAGATAGAGACAGTGAGTTTTACATTTCCGTGCTCCAGCTAGATAGATGAATGTAAATAAACGTACAACCAGATGTTTCATTTGTGAAGTCTAACATGAAATTTATTTTTAAAAAATGTTGCCTATAGTTATGTATGTCTCTGTTATTTAAGTTTAAACATCATGTCTTATGAATACAGTTTCATCAATAAAATAAGAAAAAGCTCATAATTTGTACCATGCTTTATGGTTTACAAAGTGCTGTCTCATGTAATTTACCTCTTTAATTTTTATGAAGCCTGGGATTTGAACTAAGGTCCTATGGTTCTGAAATTGCCCGAGAAAATTCATATCACCAAGGCAGAAATGAATGAAACTTTCTGTTATGAAGTAATGAAGGGAATCAATATCCAAAATAACCCAAACTGAAGAGAATGCTAAGTCCAAGTTGCAAATTGAAAAAGTCTGAAAATGAGAGAAAGTTATAGAAATGCAGGAACTGTAGTTTTCACAATCATGGTCTCAAAAATGTGATCAACTAAAAGTGAGCAGTTTATCTTGCCCACCCAGTAGGTTGCTTGGAGACAAATCTCATTCCATTCCTTACTATATAGCTGACCTTGGGCAAATTACGTAGCCTTTGCAATCTTCCAGTGTTTGCGTGCAAAGAGCAGCCACCCCCAGGAGGACACCACCGATAAGGTAACACCTGAGCCTAGCAAGGTGTTCGACACATAGGAAATGTTCAGTAGATGCTGGTTTGCTTTCTTCCCCTGCCAGGCTCTGAGTAATCTGTCTCTTTTTCCCTCCACTAAGCATTTCTGCTAATGAGAACGTAAATCGGAGGAAGTGCATCTACGAGAAAGGGCAAGTTTAACAATAAAACTGTACTTATACCTGGGTTGTGGATTATAAAAATAAGTATGTATAATTTCTAAGTTTGAATTATTAACTATAGCCATTCCATTCTACCTGATTTAATTCCAGCAAAATGTGCCCTTAGAACATACCACATCACGCAAAGTGTATTATATGCCTACCAAGTATTTACCCAACACTGCACTAGAAGGCTAATAAGCAACTTAACATAAAAGAGAAGCATCATGGCTGATAATGTTACCCTCTTAAGAGATCAAAGCCAACTTACAAGATTAATTATATGTACGAATTAAAATAACGCTTATGATAAAACTGGCTACCCTCAGAACTTAGAACAAATGAAATTTATAGTAAGTTCTTAAAAAGAATACAATGAGTCACATTTTGGCATTACAATTTTGACATTCCACTCTTTAGAATACCTAGGGGAAAAATGTTTTAAGTTCACACGAAAAGTATGACTGATAACAGGCAATTCTGCCTTATACAGAAAAACTGACAAAAAGAACTCTGAAATGCACTTATAAATCCAAATTCTGATGTGGTAACAGGGCTGGAAGAGACCTCATTCATTCATTTGCCCATTCATTCATTCAACACATGTTTATTGAGAGCTTTGGGTTATGTGGGTTGGGCATACAGATTGGGCAACACAAGTGAAAAATGGTATTAGCAATGATTTTCCTGAGATTAAGAAGTTAACAAAAAGGAAAGAGGAGATATGCAATGTTTTGATAAGCATCCTCTGATATTCTATCCAGGAAGAGACCATGGTTTTACGCATTTAGAGACAGAACAGTAGGGCTCATGGAGGTAAAATAGTAATATTCACTGCTGAGGCTCTAATATTTTTGTGCTTATCTATCAAACTCATTCAGATACCCAATTTCACAATTAGCTGAATAATTAGGTTGCATTTTAAAAAATCCAAATGAAGACTCCATTTTTATATGAGCTTTTCTACTGAATCTGTAAAACCAAAGTCAAAGAATCTGTATTTGCTTAGATAGAACAATAATCATTTTCTCCTACATGCTTCCCTGGAGACTGGAAACTAAGGGTTTTGGGCCCCTCTCCCTAAGGTGCATCTCATACAAATTCACCTGTGTAGCAGCATCCCAATGAGAATTCCTTCATTAGACCAAAAGCAGAATTATAGATATGGTCATGGAGCTCTTTATATGAACATTTATTATGGGAACAACCAGTGACCCAGGACATTATGAAATTTTAAGAGGAAATGACATCAGATGTAATATCAGCTGAAAACACTCTCATCTAATCTAATTAAAATATCAGGATCTCCATCCACCAACAATAAAAACTCAAACGGCACATCTCAAAGGCCCAAGAATTCAGTAATTCTAAATATGTATATGAACAATTCCCTTCTCCAGATAATGAATCAGCCAGATGTGAACTTTCTTGCAGAAGAAGAAACAATAATAAATTTAAAAGGTGCCACAAAATGCCCTTACTTTTTCTATTTTTTCATAATAAGGTCAATAATCTTTCCCTTAAATGATTATAATTAATTACATAGTTCTAAAATTTCCTTAGGGTATCTTCTGGTATTCAGGTTGGCAGTCCTTGCTTTTTCTTTGTTGCAATGCAATTGTGTAGGGTACATAATAAAATAAAAATCTCCGTTTTAAGGTGCCAAAATAATAAAAATATGCAGCAGTAAAAGTCTATAGCCCATGGGCTACAAACACTTGCCAATGACCCCATTCAAATGCACAACATAGAAAGAAATGCTAAGGGGAAAAAACCACAGAGCTAGGCCTCTTTTAGACTATGTGGAAGACATAGGCTGATAAAACAAATTTCAGAAACCATATATATATATTTTTTTTCAGTTTGCAAGTCTATTTAAAACACACACTCCTCACTTACTTATCTAGTACTGTCACTGAAAAACTCATTTCTGAATTCCTCTTTTTGCTGTTCACTTTTGGATCACTCTGTGGCTTGTTATCACTTCTACTGGAAGATTGTAAAGAAAGAGTAAGACCAAAATAAATAAGTAAATACAGTGCTGCTACCAATCACGAGAAGTGGAGAGAGGTTTCAGCAATGATTTGACCGTTACAGTGGACCTTCATTTTCCCATGATCTTGTTCTTATTCTTATGTCATTTAAATAATTTTAGTCCTTTTTCATTTTCAGTGGGGATCCAGGAACAACAGTAAGATTCATAATATAATTTTAAAAATTAGATATTCCTGTGTCCTGATTTATATATCCCTCATGAAATTAGCCTTTAAAATAACATAACGGCTAGTACTTGATAATAATTATTAAAATATTCATCCCAATAGTTAGTTTGTTCAAAATGGGATGTGGAATCATACATCATATCACGTTTCTCTTCCATTAATTATTTTTTCCCTAAAAACCACTAGATACAAATACCACTGAACTCTGATAAACTCCCATCAATCCCACTGTGATTCCCAAAGCATTCGATTTGGAGAGGGTTTTTCACAAAAAAAACAACTTATTTTGTGGCCACAGCAGCAGCCTATCAGCTACTCTGTTTTTAACTTAATATAGTGGCAGGGGCCTTTTAGCAAATCAAAAGTCCACCAGAGAGACAGGTCCCAGCTGTTCTCAGAGTGGGCACTATGAAGCCTGTAGGATTCAGAGGGCTCCTGAGGACTTTGCCCACAGCCCTGAGGTGGCCTAGTAGGGAAGCAGCTTTCATTGTCCACAGAC
Source organism: Macrotus californicus (assembly GCA_007922815.1). Lineage (NCBI taxonomy): Eukaryota > Metazoa > Chordata > Mammalia > Chiroptera > Phyllostomidae > Macrotus > Macrotus californicus. Next base: position 4,178 of record VMDR010007505.1, on the reverse strand, counting down.
ACGAAGACTGTGATGGCTGGTATGTACACACAGTAGCCCTGGGTGAGTTCACACATGCAAGCGTAAGATCATTCTGGCATGGTAGTAGTAGTATCTTACTTACTAGGAGGTAGGAGAGGTCATGAATATATGATGTGGGAATGAGGGTGTGGCAAGTGAGAAGAGAAGAGAATCTGTCCCAGAGAGGGGAAACCCACTTGGTATGATGTCTGCTTCAAAACCTGCCGCGGTGCTCTGGTTCTTAGTGCTTGCTCATCTTTTCTCCCCTCATTTCAACACGAACAGGTCTGAACAAAGGTTACAAGTCTCACCAGGGTCGGTGGTAAGTAGTAATATTCCATAAATAACATATTTCTTCTTTTGTCAGATATCATGGCTTGAAGATATTTATTATTTAATATTTCATGCTTTATTTAGACTCAGAAGCATGTTTTTTAGGTGCTTAACAATCACTAGCAAATACATAGTGGACATTTTAAGATCTCCATTACACAGTACAGCATTCATTTCAAATGAAAAACTGCCCATTACAGAAATTACAAAAAACTTCTATACAAAGGAACTTAAAGGCAGGCTTATTGTTTATAAGGAGTCTATGTTCAATTGCTAGCTTTTAGACAGCAGCAGGCACAGCAATAGGTAGGTGCTTTAACTCCCATTTTCCTTATATTTGGGGTTTTAAAAATTACAATCCATTATCAATTCCAAAAGATAATTGAAGCCTTTTAAAGACTTGAGAAATAAAAGTGGAAATTGGGTTTAAAAAATAGGACAAGAAAAATAATCATTTCTGGGTCGGCCTCGGATGATGTCATCATAGGTTCTAAATGTAACCGCCAGGCAGTGTAACTCTTCCTGCACATGTAACCTCTAACATCAATGTGGGCACGCTAACTAATATTTCAGTGATTTTTTGGCTGAGACGTGAGGTTCACAAGCAAAAGATTAAAGAGAGTTTAGAGTGTGAAGGATGAAACGGTGTGAGTGTGAGTGTGTGTGTGCGTGTGTGAGAGTGTGTGAGCGCGCACGCGCACGCGTTGGGGACCAAGGGGAGGAGGCATGAAAACTAACTCTTCCAGCACACACCCCTTTTGCTACTACAAGGGCATCCAGCAATCACATTTGCAATAGTAAAAATGCTGAAGGATCCTACAGTATCTTTTCTTCCACAACCATCCCTACCCTCTCCTACAAAGCCCTTCTTGCTTTATTGGTGGCAGGAAATTCTTCAGGGGTTAAATGGGGAAGTGCAGCCACTACCATTGTTGCAATAAATAAATGAATGAACCAGAACGAACCAGCAATCCATCCCTGGGAAGCAAGTAGCTTATTTTCTACAATTATATACAGTAGCCGGCAACCATATATTTAAAAAAAATTGTGCTTTATCTTTTGATGTATGTGTATACATTATAGATACACATGAATTTATAGAAAAAGAAGCATACTGCCCAGCAAACACATACATCAAATATCTTTAAAATATTTTTAGCATTATTATTTTAATGAAAAGACAAATAGCTTTTAAGAAATTAGATATGTTAGCAACTTCATCTTAAAGGCCTTTTATTTTGCACATACAGCATATATAAATACACACACACACACACACACACACACACACACACACAAAGGTTTTTTTTCCCCATGCCGTAGACAATGCTAAAATATCTGAGATCAGGTTGCTATGCCAACAGATTTTTTCTAAAATGAATAAAATTATTAGGAGGGAGAAAACATTCCTGACTCCTTTCCTCCCATCCATGAAGCCGGGAGAGGCTCAGGGAGGGCGAGAGGCTGCCAGATGGGGAGGAGGGGAAGGCAGGGAAGGTGAGTAGAGGGGTGTTTGCTTACCAAAGATGCTGATTTGATCGTGGCAAAGCGCTCTCTGTTCCGGTAGTGGAGGGCCTGGCTCTGCACTGACTGGGTAGGCCGTGGCTCAGGCCTGGGGTCGCCGTGGCCCGCCTCATCCCTTATGAATACATGATCCTGCAGAAATGGATAAAAACAAGGAGAAAGTCCAGCTGTGCTCTTTCCTCGCCGGCTGCCTCTCTCTCACCCCTCTTTCTGCACAAGCACTGCTGTTTGAAATGCATAGTTTAGCTCTCTGCTAGTCCCCGCAGCTCCCACGGTACAAAATGAATAAGCAACACATTGCAGCCTTCAGTTAGGAATGTCAGCTGATCGCTAGTGGGATGCCTTCTGAATCCCTGGCAGGCTTTTTCTTTACCTCCAGAATCACATATATGCAAAAGAAAAAAAGAATAGAAAAAACAATGCAATGTACAGACTCCTTAGAACAGTTTGTTTAAGACGCTGTAACCAAATAATTCCTTTAAAAATGTCATGTCCATGTCTAGCCAGGAGGATGCTGGTTGCTTTTAACATAAAAGCGAGCCTCTGCCTCATTCCCTTGAAAGATCTGCTTTCTCAATTTAATTTTATTTGAGATCTGTTCGGTAGGATCATCGTTCTGCCTAGAACCAGTGTAGGCTTGTGCTGAACTGCCTCTCTATCTTGTGCTGGGAAGATTCGGCAGTCACTGAGGGATCCTGCTTTCCAGTCATGATCGTACACAGTTCTAGCACCTTCTCTCTACAGCTTCTGAAAGGATTTTTTTTTAGATTTAAAGAGACAGGCATACAATTTTAACCAAATGATACTTTCACAAATTCTTCCTCAACTCAGTCTCGGTATGCTCACCAGAGTGCGGAAGGCTGGAATTTAATGTCCTTGACTGATTGAATCAAGTATATGCTTCTTGATAAGCAAAGATGATTAATCTTATTGTAATGCCCAGTGAAAAATAACGCTCCCTGGAAGGATAGTAATGGATGTTTCTTAAATGCAATTGGAATGAATTTAAAGGGGAAAATGCTTTCAAAGGGTGTTGTGTCTCTCTATAAAAGATGGAGTGGCCAGTCAGTAAGTGGCTCTAACCCTGCAGAAAAGAAGATACTATTATAATTAATAGCTCAAAAACATGTACAACCATAGGGGATTTTTAAATGGTACATGTTCAGGGCAGTGAAGGAGAAATTAATTCTCTTATTTCCCTAGGGTTTTAGGAGAAACCACTTGTGAGAAGTGAGTTTTGCATTTTGTCCATGACTGTTTGACATTTTTTATAATTGCCCTTGCCTTCATCAGCAAACACAAATTAAGGGTTTAGAAAACACAAAATTTTATTATATAGTCTAAAATTTTGGTGAGTCAAAACACATATATTTCTTGAGGGATATTAAATTTTACATCCAGGTTTTTATGTAAAAGCCAAAAGCCAAGATTACATTTATCATTGAGCTGATTTTCTTTTTCCTTTTATAAATTTAGAATGCTTCAGAATGTTAGGATGGTATCTCCCATTGTATCTATATTTAGAGATTTTTTTTTTCCAAATTACTGTAATTGTGGTCTATTTTTTCAAACAATGAAGAGACCTTAAATGCCGTTAAGGGCACGTATATAAAATTTAAGGGATGTTCTACTACTGTACTGTGTCATAAGATATCCACTAGCCACATGGATATTTAAATTAAATGTAAAATTCAGTCCTTAAGTCACACCAGCTATGTTTCAAGGTGGACACAATCACGGCTACCATATTGAACAATGCAGATGAAGATGACTTCCATCACTGCACAAAGTCCTATTAGACAGCGCTGAAGGTTAAAACTGCATCTCAACCCATATTCTTCAAACTTATGAAAAAATAATAGGTCAATTAAAATTTTTCTACATTATTTTCTGGGAAATATAAACTTTTATGTCACAGGGCAAAGAAAGATTAGGTGTGGGACAGGAACTTACGCACGCAGTTTAGGTTCTAGAGAGGAAGGCACTTGGATCTGCTACCGTTCACGTTGCTGAATGTTCATTAATAAATTACATTCATCTCCAAAACTGATCTTACTTAATATTACAGTACCAGAAAAGCAAGAAGCTTTTAAATGCCAGCAAGCCCAAGAGATAAGACTAGGTAGAGGCCTGAGGAGTCATAGTTTTGGAGAGGATTAGCTAGCTAATATTAAGAAGATCTCAAATGATGTGGCAGATGCTAAGTTTCAAATTATTATAACTTGATTTACACAGATAACCAGTGACACTAGAATTCATACTCTTCACATAACAGAATAAAATAAAACATATATATGCAAATATGTATAATTTTAATATTA
>VMDR010007504.1:0-40221 GCA_007922815.1 Macrotus californicus | reverse complement strand
TTCATTAAGATAGTAGGCAAATAAGACTCCTGGCCTCATTTTTAAGAATTCACTATATTAACTGTAAAATCATAAAGAGTAAAGTGAGACTAATAGAGAATATGAATACCCATGTATGCACCAACCAGTTTTATCAAATCTTGATGTTTTTCAGCATGTGCTTCAGGTTGTTTTTCTCTTTAAAGATATAAAACTTTACAGATGCGGTTGAAGGTCAGTGCACACCATTCTAATCTTGTTCCCTTTTCTCCCATGAATGTTTTTCCATCTTACTACATATTTATGTGTACATAAACTAAATACTGGTTGAATGTCTTAAGTTTTGTGTAAATCATATATTGTCTGCATTATACAACTTTCATTATTCAGTCATTTTGAGGTTTAGCCATGTCGATGCATGTAGCTAAGTCATTAATTTTATGAACATACCCCAACATGCTTACTCATTTTCCTGTTATTGAGCATTTCTTCCCAATGCTTTTCTCTCATTTAAAAAGGCTTCCGTGAATGTTCTTATACATGCCTCCTACAATATGTGAGAGTTTCTTCAGACACCTTGCTTAGGGGAGGGTGGTTGGGTTGTGGAAAATGTTCATCTTCAAACTTCTCAGATGCGGCCAAATTGCTCTCCAAAATGGTTGTGCCATTTGTAAGAGCTTCTGTTACTTCACATTCTCCCCAGGGCTTTGGATGGTCAGACTTTAAATTTTTTTTATCATTTTGATAGGTATATAATCGTGTCTATTTATAATTTTCACTTCTTTGAATAAGTAATGTGGTATACATATTTTTTATGTCATAAACATTCAAATTTCCTCTTGTATGAATAGCCCATTTTTCTGGTTGTCTTTTCCCGTTATTAAGTTGTTTACCTTCTGAATACTAATCTTTTGTTGGTTCCATGAATTGTACCTAATTTATGGTTTGATTTTGCACTCTAGAGTATGTTGTATAGAAGTTTTATTTTGTCCTTAATTTTTTAAAAAAGTTTATTTTAATTAATGAAGTCTCAAAACACTTTTCATAAATACCTTTATTAAACCAGTTACAATTTGACAATGGAAGATGCATTATAAAATTAGTACAACAGAGAGGAGCTGGAGGGGGATAATCATGGAAAGAGGGGAAGGGACCAGACAAAGAACATGTGTGAGTGGCCCACGGACACAGACAACAGTGTGGGAATTGGTGGTGGGATGGGAGTGGGAGTGGAGTGGGCAGGGGAGGACAAGGAGAAGAAACCTGGGGCAACTGTAAAAGAAAAACAATAAAAATGATTTAATAAAAAATTAGTATAATAAAAAATATTTAATGTATTTAAAATATATTCTCGCAATGGGATAAAACGTACATGTCTCTGGAAAGGCGTGTAGAATCGTGGACTCTACAATTTTGGTTTTCAGATTTATGCTGGCTTGAATATCTTTTTCGGAATGTCAAGTATTGGACTACTCACGGTCATGGCCATGGACCGATACCTGACCGTTTGCCGACCCAACTCAGGTGCAGTGCTTTTCTCAGCTTTCTCAGCGAATCCATTTCTTGCCTAAGTACCACTTGACACTCATCCACTTTAAAATGTAAATGTAATTAATGTCTGCAATTGGGGTTGGCTTCATTTCTCTGACGATCTTTGTTCAAAAGTTTAAATGATTTCCTGTTATACTTAGAATAAAATCCAAATTTCATAAGAGGCTCCAAAGCCCAGCTACCTTTTTAGCTTTGGCTAGGGCCCTCTGACTTTGGGGTCCCGGACAACCCTTTTCACAATTTTGGGACTTTGTAGATGCTGTTTCTGTAGGGCTGGAAAGCACTTCTCTCAGCTTATCCTCTGGGTGATCCAATTATCCATGTGCATAGGCTTTTTTTATTTAAAGATTTTATTTTATTTATTTTTAGAGAGGGGAAGGGAGGGAAAAAGAGAGAGAGAGAGAAACATCAATTTGTGGTTGCCTCTTGTGCGCCCCCTCCTGAGGACCTGGCCTGTAACCCAGGCCTGTACCCTGACTGGGAATCAAACCAGCGACACTTTGGTTCTCAGGCCGGCACTCAATCCACTGAACCACACCAGCCAGGGCTGCGCATAGGCTTTGAGTGAGCTAAGGTGCTGTATAAACAATCTACTTGATAACAATTTTTAAATAAGCAATTAAAACAAAGTGAAGATATGAATTCCATTATTGGCAAATGATGCTATTATTTCATATGTTTGTTAACAGGAAGAAGAATGACCACACACACTTACCTCAGCATGATCCTGGGGGCCTGGATCAATGGCCTCTTCTGGGCTTTGATGCCTATCATAGGGTGGGCTAGTTATGCCCCCGATCCTACTGGTGCGACCTGTACCATCAACTGGCGGAGAAATGATGCGTAAGAGACACTTTTACACTTGATAATCAAATGCTTCTAATGTAGACATTTTCCCACTATTTCAAATTTGAGCTCACATCAAATGTTTTCCATACAGTGTGTCAAAGAGCTTCCTTGGTAGGGGTAATGTGATTCCAGCATTGAGTTATGCTTGTTTGCAAGTCAAGGCCATCCAGCTCCCCTTGCCCTGCTTCACCTGTCCCTTCATCTCTCTCCTCTGGCAGCAAAGGAGATATAGGGCACCCCTTGGCATAAGCACCTCAGAGGGAGAATCTGAGAGGGACAAGGGGTGCTCATATTGCTACACAGCATGCAGCTCCAGCGAAAGCCAAGGCTGGCTCCTTCCCATCTTTTCCCACCATGATCTGGTGATTAAGCACTTTCTGAGAATTATGCAGCAAAAGCACCGTCCCTGCAAGGATTTGCTTGCTAGTTAGTGATGCTTTTCTATATTTACCCGGGAAAAAGAGGATAATTTAGTTTATTAAAGAAAATGAAAGCTTACTCAGAAAAACAAAGTTTCTAACTCTAAAACTAAATCTAAAACCTTTGGTGTAAAGGATGGACAAGTACATATTTTAAGTTTTTACAGGCAAGACTATCCCTGTTACAACATCCAATGCTGCCTGTGAACGCAGCCACACACAGGATCTAAAGGGGGTCTAACCTGCGGCACAGGCTGCTTGCGGCCCAGGACGGCTATGAATGTGGCCCAGCACAAAATCTTAAATTTACTTAAAACTTTTTTTTGCTCCTCAGTTTTCGTTAATGTTTGTGTGTTTACTGTGTGGCCCACAACAACTCTTCTTCCAGTGTGGCCCAGAGATGCCAAAAGTTTGGACACCTCTGTCAGAATGTGGATCCAACAAAACTTTATTTACAAACATAGATGACAGGCTGGCTTTGGCCCAAAGGCCATAGTTTGCCAACCCCTAGTCCAAACAGACTGAGAGTCAGATACACTGCCTAAGCCATTGAGTAGTGTAATGGCTGCTGGACGGTGCCAGTGTTATTTCCAATAATAATTCTGCTCCCCCTCCTCGATTTAGAACATTAAACAAGCAGTGTTTTAATGACTTGCTTTTCTTACTTTCAGATCTTTTGTGTCTTTCACGATGACAGTCATTGCGGTAAATTTTCTCCTGCCCTTGACAGTGATGTCCTACTGCTATTACCACGTCGCTCGATCCATTACATGTCGCACTGCTGGAAACCGCACTCCCTTCCTCAGCCGAGACTGGTCAGACCAGGTAGCTGTAACAAAGGTAAGGCACCAACATCCTTAAGATATTTAGTAATCAGGCTTTACACGTCCGTCCGTGGTCCTCTGACCCTGCAGTCACCTCTCCCCACTCCCTCGATTCTTACTCTCTGACTCTTTTGCTTGGTGTTTGCCTCCATATTTCTAAACAATGTGCTAATCTGCTGTTTTGGATATTTTTGTTGGCCTGTTTCTCTTATGCCACCAACCTTTTCTATTCTTCCTTATCAACCTTTCTCTCTCCTCATCTTGTTTAGTTAGATGAAGAGTCAATTTTACATTATTGTGATTACCTAAATTTTATTTATTGCAGATTTCTGTAGGCGTCATTGATTTGTATTTCATTTTAAACAATTTTTTTAATCTTTCAATTGCAGTTGATGTACAATATGATATTAGTTTCAGGTGTAGAACCCAGTGACTAGACATTTGTATAATTTACGAAGTGATCACCCTGACTCATTTTTTACAAAACTTTTTTCCCATGGAGTTAATGATTTGTTGATTTTTTTCTTTCTTTCTCCTCTTCCCTTCTGCTCTCCCCCTTCGCTGCCCTCTCGCTCCGGAGCTCCCTCATTGTGGCTTCGTTTGCTTGCTCCTCTGTGCACCTGTCACTAACCCGTCTCTAACCTCTCCACCAGCAGTATCCGTTTCCTCCCAGGACTTTCAAGGGCATCAGAGACCTTTTCCTTTTCTTGGAACTTTGCTTCGCGGCACTCCTGGGCCCCTTGCCCGGCTCTGCATGGGCTGCTCTCTGAACCCTCAGTCCAGAAAGCCGGCATCCTTCCTCCCGGCAAGAGCGCCTGTTTTCCGGGCTGCACGTCTTCCTTTTTCTTGGCTCCACCCTCTCATTTGGTGGAGCACGTTCTCAAGAAGGTTCCCGAGAAAGCTACCAGGAGGTAAAGTTTTAAAGATTTTGCGTGCCTGAACATGTTTTCAAATTCTACTATCATAGCGGGTTGTTTGCCTGGTATAAAATTCTAAGTAGACAAATGATTTTCCAAGAAGTTTGAAGGCGTGCGCTAAAGTCTCCTAGCGTGTGGTGTTGCTCTTGAGAAGGCTGACAGCCGGCTGGTGACTGACCCGTTGTAGCACTCTGTGTGTTATCTCTGGAGGCCGGTGGGATCTGGTTTTCTGGACTTTCCCCCTGATGTGCCTTGGTGTGGCTCTTCATTCGCCCATGCGCTGGCCTTTGGCAAGTGCCTGCCATGGGAAGACCCAGGGCTCCCGCTTTGGGAGAGTTCTTCTGTCATTTTTCTGGGGATCTCCCCACCCTGCTTTGTTCTCTCTGTTCTCTCTTCCTGGAACTCCTTTTATTTGGATATTTAATCTCCTGGATTTATCTTCTAATTTTTAAAAAATTTTCTCTTTTATGTTGTCCCTGTTTGGGGTTTGTTTGCTTGTTTGTTTGTTTGTTTTTATTTCTACTTTCTGAGAGATTTCCTCAACCTTGTCCAGGTGTGGGATTGGGTAGGGAGATTGAGGCTCAAGCCGTGGGTACAGAATTTAAGTAGGCACCAAAAACCTCAGTAATTAAAAAAAGCAGTTAATGCAGTATTGTTAGAAATCAAAATTAATGCAAAAATCCATATCGAACACAATGTAGAATTTAAATAAAGACGGGATCTGAACTTGCACTTGCACAAGTCACCTCATTTACCTTACCCTTTCTATTGCGTTTAAAAATTCTGCTCTCCCATATAGGATAAAACCATTGTTATAGATGAAAGAATTATTTTATACTCTATGCTCCTTTTTAATAGCCTCCTCCTCTTGTTTTATATCTTCTGAATATACTTACATTTTCCTCCCGTTCATCACATGTTGTTTGTTTCTCTTGAGTTCCTGAACTGTCTGGGCCTCTGCCTGTTGGTTTGTGTGTTTCCTGGGTGTCAGGTGGTCAGTGACTGTTCTGAGTACAGAGAGTGATGCACTCAAATGCTGACTGTAAGTTTCAGATGGGCTCTTTGGCTGGGATGTTTCTTTGGGGGGCTTTCTGACAGTCTGCATCTCCAGGTCTTTTCTTCTGGGCTGGTCAGTTTCCAAGGAGAGGATTCTTTCCCGTGCCTGGGAGGGAGGTACAAGTCTGTCTGCCCATGTGCTGTGACTCAGAGCGGGGCGGGGGACAGCATGCAGCACCCCTTTCCAGTACCGTGCTCTAGCTCTCAGCTGAGCCAAGTGTCCCCCAGTCCTGTGTTTCCCTGCTTTTCTCCTCTTACACTGACCTTCTGGGTGCTTCTGGGGAGAGGACAGGGGCAGCCGCCTGGCTGCATGCAGAGGGAATTCAGAATTCTAACTGCTTCTTTTTGAAGATTTCAGTGAGCTCTCTTTTAAGTTCCAGGGGCAGCCCCACATTCAGAGCTAGCTGTCACCTCTAGTTCCTGAGGCTTTCTGAGCCATATGCAATGGACTAGTCTGTGGATGCTGGGAGACCAGACCACAACTACTAGAAATGAGTTAGGAGTGGGTACCTAGCTGCGGTTCATCAAGGCCGGCATTCACGCTCTTCGCCAGCACACCGAAAGAGAGGAGACGTTCTCTCCATTTGCGTCACGTTGCATCCGTTCCATGAGCTCTCGCTATCATAGACGACTTCTTTTTTTTGCACATGAGCAAAGAACAACGAGGGGCAAAATTCAGTTTTTCCTTTATGCTGTCAACAACATAAACTTATTCAAATTCCAATCTAGATCATTTTTATGCTGTTTTAGATATCTTAGTTACTTAGATATTGGGTTTGGCAAATGCTGATTTCTTTTACAGATGTCTGTGATAATGATTTTCACGTTTCTGGTGGCGTGGTCCCCTTATTCAGTCGTGTGCTTATGGGCTTCTTTCGGTGACCCAGAGAGGATCCCTCCCTCGATGGCCATCATTGCTCCACTGTTTGCAAAATCTTCTACATTCTATAATCCGTGTATTTATGTGGTTGCTAACAAAAAGTAAGTAACGTCTAAAATGCTTCTGAACAAAGTAATGGATACAGAAAGAATGTTTAAAAAGACCACAGATAATATTCTAAGACTTCTGGGGAGATAAGTGACAGAAACTCACTTTGAACTAGTTCATAAGTTATTTGACTCATGCACCTGCAGAGCCTTACACGCCTAGAGCCCCAGTTCTGTGACGGGCTCTTCCCGCAGAGGCAAGATGATCACAGGCAACCCCAAACTCAAGTTCTACCAGCTCAGCGGCCCTGAATTCAAGTTTCATCTCCGATGACTCTCTGGCAGAGAAGCTGCTGGAAGGTTGTTGGGAGGCTCAGCTTAGTTCTTATGGTTCCCCCACCCAAAATATGTGGAACTGGTATTTCAAAGAAAAGAGTAGTTCTCTTACCAGATGATGGACAAGGCAAGGCAATGTTGGGCTCCTTAAGTGGGGAGCACAGTTGTATATTTACTAGAAAAAAGACATGCCATTCAAATGCAGGAGAAAAATCCCAGGCTTCAGGAGAGGGTAGTCATTTAGGACGATGGAGAAAGAAACCCATCCCTTTTGTTAGGACTTTTGGTAAGGATTTCTTTTCTGCCTCCTCAGTGCAGCTTGGATTATTTCATTTTCTTTTACTTTGGAAAGATGGAATGAACCAATCTACTGAGCTTAAATCTTAGTAGAGATCAAGTAATTTGATCCTGGAATGTCAATGCTGCTTCTATTAAACCTATGCAAGTATGCACGTGTTTGGGAGAACAGCTTTAGTTATAGACATGTGAGGAAATACCAAAACTCTTAAGGCCAAACAGACCACATAAGAAAAGTAAAGAACGTACTTTTAAATTCAGAGTCTGTTGATAGTTCTTTTGGAAAGGTCAGTCATTCTCAAACTCCCCTTAATTTCAATAGGACTTTGCTCAGAAGAACAGATGTATGAAATGCATATCCTTTGTTCAAATAAATAAATTATGGCAGCTGACATTAGAAGTGTCATTTAAACACATAATTATATTGATTAAATGTAATTGTAATTTACATTTGTAATCAATGTATTTGTAATCTAATCCAGTATTTGTAATCAATGACACAAAATTGGGCTTCAACAATACCATATACTTTCTTCATATATAAAGGTTCATTTCTCTCTTCTCAACAGGAGAGAGAGTTGGAGGCAAAACCTTATCTGGAAATGTTGACGGGCAGTAGCGGCATCTTAGCCATATTTAAAGATGTTTTAAAATTCCAAGTCATTGTAGGACAGTGACAGATTTTCCCTTTTTATTGTAGGTTTCGGAAGGCGATCTTTGCCATGTTTAAATGTCAAACTCATCAAGCTATGCCTGTGACAAGTGTTTTGCCATTGGATGTACCTCAAAACACATTGACTTCTGGAAGAATCTGAAAAAAGATAAAACACAAGTTATCAAAACACTTTATTTACTTTTTTGCAATGTTTCAATTTTATTTGAAATAGAAGTCCCTTTAGATCAAATGCAGACAGAGATTATTATCCTAATAGACTGAATTCCTCAAGTGCAGTTTACATTTCTTCTGTCCGTGCATTGGCTACCGCGGGAAATGTCTCTTTATTTCCTTCTATGTAAACTTACCGTTCATCTCCTTTGCTGGGTCCAGACACGTGAGATTAAGGCCTCTTCTCTCTCTCTCTCTCTGTCACGGCGTGCATCACACTGTATTGATGACCTGGTGTCTTGCCTGGGCAGGATATAGCTATAATAATAATAATATAGTTAACACTCTTTAATAAATAATTACTGAAATGAGTTGTTGGATGCTCCTAGCTAGGAACTTTGTCTAGTTTGTTTTTGGAGAATGCCAATGTGTGGCAATATTGGTAACTCCATTCTAAATCAATTTTATATCATGTGCTTCTATCTTTAAAGCTCAATTTTGTAAAACTGATTGTTATGCATACTGGTAAAAAAGCAAATGCACAAAATAAAATTTATGGTATTATAATGTAAATAGTCTGCAGTTATTTTCTAGTATCTGCTAAGACATTGGATTATTTTTAACATTAAGTATAGCTTCAAAGTGTAGTAACAATTGCATCCATAGGAAAAGAATTTAACAGGCATTTCCTTGCAAATCTAGATGTGGGCAACTATTGAAATTTTCCTGACATGTGTTTGATTTTCACTTTCCCAACAATGTGTTACTTTGCTGAAACTATATTCAAAGGCCAGGAAGATTGATCCCCTGCAAGATACACTTGAAGGTTAAGTAAGTACAGATCTCAGCTAATCCTGCGTAATCTGCGCTTACTAAATGGCTGTTTGCATTCCAGGCACACCGGTTTCTAAATGCTTAGGATTCGGTTTTTACCTTTTGTTCAAATAACCTCTAAAAGGAGCAATGCGTCTCTTAGCGTGTCTGGGCATGGTGCTTAGCTTTTTGGAAGAAGCCAGCTGTTTGTGTCCTTCACAGTGCACCTGCGGTTATCACAGCAGCGGCGATGGCGTGGGATCAAGGTATGCTCCTCTCCTTGCTACTAAGTGTTCTGATGATTCTGAGAAAAAGCACTCTGCCAGCAGCTTTATTTTGAAAGCAAACTGTCGATTAGAAATCAGAGGAGAGCAGGTTTAACTGACATAAGATTTAACTTAATTATATTAATACTGGGTGTCAGCTCCATTGTTTTCATCTTGGGCAGTTCAGCTCTTAAAAGCCCCTCAAGTCATTTGAGACTCTCAAACACATTCTGAGTTACAAAAATGTTCATTGCGCTTGTATTCACAAAATGTTTCTTTCAGGAGGTCAAGTTGAAATGTGTGTGGCCAGCTCAGCCTGATTATAGAAAGCAGGGCCAATCAGCAAGTGCTAGACCTGCCCAGATCGTTTACTTCCCAGGTTTTCCATTTCATCTGAGGATTGGTTATTCATGGCAACCAGATAGACTTCAGAGAGTAGGAAGGAAGGTCACGAGAGTGAAATTACAGATGTTCATAACTAGAATTATTCATTTTAAGATATTGGAATTTACAAAGAAAAGAGGTTTGAAAGATGTGGATCAGCCCTGTCACTACAGACACTGTAGGCCCTCACAGAGGTTATTGACCCTCTCGGCTGCTTTAACATCTACCTGGGAAGTGAGAATAATTACATACTTACACATGAGTCCTTTGATACAGAAATTAAAGGCAAAACGCAGCTCTAGTTAGCTAAACATGGTAGATCATGATTTTTTGGAGAGAATATTTAATAACAAAATCAGATTTTATTTTATGACTTGGTTGTTGGTTTTGTGACTTTAGAGGTTATTTGAACAATGAGCTTCTTAAAAAATAATTTGTTGAAAAGAGTCACTCAATTTATGTTCTATAACTTTAAACAAATTAACGAAAATTAAAACATATTATTGAGTAGTTTGTCTTGTTACTCTATAAACTTAATCAAGTCTTGGTGTCTTTTTGAGAGATTCACTAGGTGGTTTAGGACAACGAGAAGAATTGAACAAATTAAATACCTACTTGGCAAAAAACATGTAGCAGTTAAGGGATCAGGCCAAGGTAGTTTTGAGAAACAATCACAGAAATGTTTCCTTCTCCTTGGTGGCACCGTTATTCATGGACTTGATGAAAATCACAGTGTGTCAGTCTTGGCAAGAGCTCTAGAAATAATCCAGTTCTACTGCTGTTATCTTACGCACGAAGAAATGAACCCATACAGAGGCTAAATGACTTGTCCGAGGTCAGAGCGTGAGTTGACACAGTGACTGGCTGATAAAGACACTGAGTCTCTCAGCTTCCCGTCCAGGCTTTTTCCCATTAGGCTGGAATGCTAACTTAAGGAGTAGAAACTGGATCGTTCTGGTGTGAAATAGCGCTGCAATTTGTGATAGGGAATAGAGATGCAGAGCAGGAAGTACCCCGAGAAATGTGATGCTTCTGGATGATCTTCTAAAGTTACAGATGGGAGATGCTAGCAAGACATCTGCATCATGCTGTTTTACCTCTCTTTACGGTGCAGGCTGGCTTTTAAAGATCACCGATTTCATGTGATGTGTTTCACCCAATGGCTGCTCTGTTGTTACTGTTTCCTGCACGTGTAAATGCACTGTACTCCGGATCATGCTTGGCAGAACGTTTCATTGTTCGTTTTCAGCAATCCAGTGGAAATGAGTATACAACATGAGATAAACTGATCTTCTTCCAAGTTATCAGGCATCTGCATTCTCTGATTCTTCATACTTTACACTCACGTATCAGACAGGCTTGTTTTCCAATGCATGTTTTGCCTGTGTCACTAAGCGAGATCACAATGTGACTTGCTCAAGGTCACTTCAGTTACTGAGTAGTGAAAGGAATAAACTTGCTGTTTCAGGTTTATTCCTTGGCTAGAAGTCACCTTGTTAAAATAGAGCTGACCTTTGAACATCTAGTATGAACACTTGCTCCTTCCTTCCTTAAAAAGTATCTATAACTTCAACAGGGGATCCTTTTACAATGGGCCACTTTGTAAAGAGGTTAGGTGTGCCCTTTGGAGTTGGTCAGATGTGAGTTTGGAGGGTGGCTGTGTAACCCACTGGCTATGTGACCTTGGGTAGTTAGCTAGTGTTGGCAGGCCTCAGTTATTTTAGCTGTAAAAATAAGATTGGTGATAAAAATAGTGTGAACCCACTGAGTGCCTGTTATGTGTTAGGAAGGTGTAAAATTTCACATGTATTTCAATGAACCATCCTACCAGTGCGATAGGGGAAGATGAAGTTGAGCGATTGGTGAGGATTGGCTTTGCCACAAAGGAGGTGGCAGAGCTTGGATCTGAGCTCAGATCAGCCTGACTCCAGAGCTGGTGACTTTATCTGTTACCCAGTATCGACCTCCTACGGCTGCTATAGTGACAATTGAATAAGGTAATGGGTGTGAGGTGTATTGCACAGGCCTGACACATGAAGAACTCTGTCACTATTAGGCTGAACCACATGAAACTGCTTATACTTGATCATTTTTAACCTGCAAAAATGGCCATTTCATGTGGTCAATCTAGAAGATGATGATGACAGATTATTAATGAATAGGTCAGCCAGGCTGAGTTGATACTTGGTGAAAACCAGTAAGGAATGGGAAAAATTGATGCATGTTTCAATAAGTATTGTTTTTCACAAATGTGTCTTGCAAAGATTTGCTTTCACTGCTGTTGTTGTAACACTAGGTCAGTGCTGTGCAATGACCTGGATATGACCGAGGTCCCTACGAATGTCCCTGTGGACACTGTGAAGCTTCGCATAGAGAAGACAGTCGTCCGCAGCATCCCTGCCGAGGCCTTCTACTACCTGGTGGAGCTCCAGTACCTCTGGGTGACCTACAATTCAGTCGCCAGCCTTGAGGCCAGCAGCTTTTACAACCTCAGGCAGCTGCATGAGCTGCGCCTGGATGGGAATGCTCTGGATGCCTTCCCTTGGGCATCTCTGCAGGACATGCCCCGTCTAAGGACCCTGGATTTGCACAACAACAGAATAGCCAGTGTGCCAAACGAGGCAGTCAGGTACCTGAAGAACCTCGCCTACTTGGATTTATCAAGCAACGGACTAACCACACTGCCGCCAGAATTCCTGGAGAGCTGGTCCCAAGTGCTTTCAACATCGCCCAGAAGCCTGGACCTTTCACCAAGAAAAATTATTCTAGGTGAGCTCACAAGCCTCTGTGCTTCTCAGGTCCAGATGATTTGCTCAGCATACCTTCAGTTGTCCAGTCTTTCCATATTCACTGAATTTGGTTTCTTACTCTATACTTGCACTTTAGATGGAATAGCACTTTATTTGTTGACTTAGGTCAGTCTACCCATCTACCCTGCATTAGATATAATGGTTCTGTGTGTGTGTGTGTGTGTGTGTGTGTGTGTGTGTGTGTTGAAGGGGGCAGGAGAGCTTGGCTTCCAGAACTGAGAGGCTGATGTTGCCATTAGAGAGCCTGCAGATGAGTGACAAAGCTAGCAACCTACCCTGGTTCTTCTGAGCACACCAGTGCTCCATACTCTGCCACAGTCAGCCTTCTGTCCCGGTCTCTTTTCAGCCCTTCGTCAGGCTCTTCAGGAGCAGGAGAGGGGCACTGACGTTTCTATGACCCTGCAGTGGTTCAGTTAGTTAGGGAGCATAGCTGACAACTTTTCGTAATCAAAAAAGAAATAATAAAGATGCCAGTTATTTTGTGGGCCCCAAATAGGTCTCCTAATGGACTTGGTCTCAGTTTAGCTGTGATTAGTTTGGGATATTTCGATTTTGACTTTGGGTTCTATAGATATTTTTCTTGTGTTCGTAAATGTAAACTCCCTCCAGTAAAGTCTCTCTCTTCTTTCTTTGTGTCTTCTCACGGTGCTTTGCATGGGGCTTTGCACATGGTGAGTGCCCAGGAAACATGGTTGCCCAATTGAAATCGGTGAACTGAGGCCCTTTTCAGGGGTATCTGTGGGCAGTGAGGCCTTTCATAGTTATGTATGAGACACAAGCCTGAGGCTTTGATCAATGCGATTGAGTTCCTAAAATGTTGCTCCCGCCATTAAAGCTGTGTTGTAGTTATGTCCATTGGGCCTGCAGAAGAGGTTGTCCTTCTCAGATGCGTGAAAGCACTAATGGGTATTTGGCCAGTGAGATGAATCCGAAGCCTTTTGGAGTGAGAAGCAGCTAGATGCTCCCTACAGCGGCTGAGACAGAGGTGGCAAGGTCTTATAAAGAACGACTTTTCTACTTTGGCTTTTTTATTATTATATGTGAGTCTTTAAAGTTCACCATTAAAATATGGTGTTGAGAACCATTTCTAGATTTTCTAGAGCTCAGTGTTCAACTGTAGCAATTAATCTTCCCAGGTGGCCTGGAGAATTTACTCATGTACTGTTATACTGGGATGCATTCTGCTCTTATTTCATTTTTATTGTTCTGTGTTTAGTATTATTGGCAGGTAGAGCTTCTGTTTGTAATAATAATTATAGTGGCTAATATTGATGGAGTGCTTGCTCAGGGCCAAGCCTAGCTCTTATACTTTATGGGTATATCTTCTTCCAGTGCCATGCTAACCCTGTGGTAAGGACCATTGTGTCCCCATTTTGTAGACAAGGAAATGAGGCACAAGGTGCGCCACTGGCCCACAGTGGTGGAGCTGGGATGGGTGCACACGGTGTGGCAGCAAACCCGAACTCTTCCTCGCCCCTCTGTAATTCAAGGTTGGTATGTGATAACACCAGGCTTACTTTCCTCCCATGTGCATTTCTTTACTGAGTTCTTTGTATACTTTATGTATCTAAAAGAAATTTAGGGAGGAGCTTTTCCATTACTCCTTCTCTCTTCTACATGAGTAAAAATACCAACTTAATAAAATTGTCCTTTAATGTATCCATAACACATAAAGTAGTGTCCGGCAAGTAAACATTTAAATTAACTATGAAACTACATTAGATTTTTTATTTATAATACAGGTGTTTCCATGGCCTCTTTCTCAAGAACAAGCAAACATTTACACAGGCAGACTCCATAAGGCCTAACACTGTTTATCTTGGAGGAAAAAGCCTGCAGTAAAACAGGTCATAAAATGTCTTTTGGGTGCTTTTTCCTGTTACCCAAATTGTTCAATTGTAAACATGGGCTCTTCTGTTCAGAATGGAGTTCGCCTGAAGGGCCGCAGTGGCCCCGAGTACTTCCAAAGAATTTTCAAAACTGGCATTGATTTAATTCAGCAAACACTACTCAAGCCCTGTGGGTATGTCTGTCCTTTGCTAGGCATGGAGGAGGCAAGTCCCACAGAGCTTAGGCTCACTTGAGCCAGGTGTCCTTCTGGGGACTCCTGGTGGTACCTCAGCCTTCGAGAAAACCCCACGAGCTGTGTCCGTAACCCTCACCACCTTCTTTTACGGCTGAGAAAGGGGCAGAGTCAAGCTTCCGACTAACAGTCCATCTGCAGAGATATCACTATTTTATTCTTTTTAAAACAATTATTGATCTGAGAAAGACAGAGACAAAGATCTATTTGTTTTTCCACTTATTTATGCATTCATTTGTTGTTTCTTGTATGTGCCCTGACCAGGGCACATTGAGATGATGCTCCAACCAGATCTCCAGCCAGAGCCTCATTCTTTTATTCTTTAAACATTTATTTATTTATTTATTCATTTTACTTTGTATTGAATTTATTGAAGTGACATTGGTTAATAAAATTATATAGGTTTCAGGTATAAATTCTATAATACATCATCTATATGAGGTCTGTCCAAAAAGTATCCATCCATGTCATGTGAAAAATAGAGACATTTATTGACGATGATACGAGATACAAGAAATATTGTACATAGGACAGTGACACCTCAGTCCTCTGCCATGTAGGCACCCTGGGACCTTACACAGTTCTCCCCGTCACCATCAGCTGCCCCATCATATTTTTCTGAATTTCATTGATGGTCTGAAATCTCTTCCCTTTCAAAGTTGATTTTAGTATTGGGAAAAGCCAAAAGTCACAGGGCACCCAATCTGGCCTGAAGGGGGCGCTGAATCACCTGAGTGATTTGATGTTTCACCAAAAAACTCTGCATGAGATGTTATGCAGGCGTAGGCACGTCATCATAGTGAAGCTGCCCATCACCAGGTGCCCATAGCTGTGGCCTTCTGAATCATCCGAATAGTTTCTGTGGAGGAATGTTCAAGCTTAACGCAAAATTTGATACAGATTTGCTGTTCTACTTGCTCATTTTGAATGTGACAGCCACACAGTACACATGCTCACTCAATGGTGTCTACCACCCCCACTGACTAGTGCAGTGAAGTCATCATTGTTCACACATGCACATTCCAGTCCACTCTCCTTGGCTGCCATCAATGCTGTGCAAACTGTTCTCGTTATATTAACAATGGCTGGACTTTTTCACCACCCAACTCAAGTCCCCCTCCCCCACCTACCCCCCATAGCCTCTTCCACCCCCCCATCCCTCTTTTCTGCTGATAATCATCATACTCTTGCCTGTGTCTATGAGTTTTTTTGCTTTTTTGCTTAATTCCTCCACCTTCCTCACCAAGCCCCCCAAATGTCCCCCCCTCTGACCGCTGTCAGTCCGTCCCCTGTGTCTATGAGTCTCTTTCTATTTTGTTTGTTAGTTTATTTTCTTCGTTAGATTTCACATATGAGTGAAATCACATGGCGATTCTCTTTCTCTGACTGGCTTATTTCACTTAGCAAAATGATCTCCAGGTCCGTCGTGTAGTTGCAGAGGGTAAGATTTCCTTCTTTTTTACAGCCAGGTAGTAAACTTCTCTTTTTTAATTTTGAGGAATTGAGGTATAATTTGCATACAGTGAATCTTAAGTGTACAACTTGGTAAACGATGATAAATGTGTACTCCCTCACCTGGATGCTGAATCGTCCGTTACCCAGGAAGTTCCCCCCCGCCCCTTCTCAGTAAATCCCCTCCTGCCCAAGCAACACTATTTTGGTTTCTATTCCCTAGCTTAATTTTTCTGCCCTGTAATTTCATGGAAATGGAATCATATAAGAGGCACTCTCGTGCCTGGCTTCTTTCCCTCAGCACTATGTTTCTGAGGCCCATCGATGTAGTGGGAGGTCCTCATTGCCGAGTCCTGTTCTGTTTTATGAAGGTACCAATTGTTCATTCTTTCTCCTGTTGTTGGACACGGGGCTGTTTCTAGTTTTCAGCTCTTAGGAATTAAGCTGCTATTTACATTCTTGGGCAAAGCTTTTGTAGTGTTGATTTTCATTTCTCTTGGACAAATTCTTAGGATGGAAATTGCCAGGTCATAGAATAACTATATATAACTTTGAAAGAAACTGCTCGTTTTTAAAAAAAGGAAACTGCTAGTTTTTAAAGAGGCTGCACTGTTTTGCGCTCTCGCTGGCACTGCAGAATAGCCTGCTTGCCCCATGTCCTCACTGCCGGCACAAGGGTCTTTTCTCTTTCAGCCATTGGGGAGTGGGGTGGGCGGGGGAGCAGCAGCGCACTGCAATGAGATCTCTGTGTCCCTAATGACCGCAGCCTGTGCCAGTCTTACGATGGTCTGATGTACAGCGATTCAGCTTGTGGTTTTTCAGCTTTGCCGTGGTGCAAAGTGATATAAATTTAGTGGAAACCATACTTTGAATTTTGATCATTTCCAAAGCTAGTGACGTGTGTAATGATACTCCCTCAAGATGCTGGGCAGTGACAGCAGCCTCAGCTCCCAGTCAGCCACGGGATCATGAGGGTCAACAACTGATACTCTAGAGCAGGGGTCTCCAGCCTCCAGGTCCAGGACTGCTGTGGGTCCTGGGCCTCTTAGGAGCCAGGCCGCACAGCAGGAGGTGAGCTTGAATGTAATGCACTTGAATCATCCTGAAACCATCCCCCGACCCTGGTCTGTGGAAAAACTGTCTTCCATGAAAATGGTCCCTGGTGCCAAAAAGGTTGGGGACTGCCATCTAGAGTGTACTATGTTGCCAGTTTTTTTTTTTTTTGAATATTTTGTTTTATGGGTTTGCATCCTATCATGTCTACAAAAGCCCCTCTGTGTGATAAGAAGAGGAAGGCAATTACTGTTGGGATAAACTTCATGTAAGTAACTGTAGGTGAACCTGAGTGTTCTGAGCATGTTTAAGGTAGGCTTGGTTAGGCTGTGATGTTTGGGAGGTTGAGTGTGTAAATGCGTTTTTGACTTTTGCACACTCAGCCTGTCATGGGTTTCACAGGGCTTCACCGCCCGGAAGTGGAGGAACAGCTATAATGATGTCAACCGTATTTCATTGGCCAATTGGCCATGGTTTATTCCTTTATAATTTCTTAAGATTGTTTTATCTTTTTATTATGGAAAACAAGTCCATTGTCGGTTGTATGCATTATGAATATTTCTTCAAGTCTGTGGCTTGTCTATTCATTTTCTTCATGCTGTCTTTGGTATGAAAGTTTTACATTTTGATGACATCTGACTTATCAGTTGTTTCCTTTTATAGTTAGTGCTTTCTGTGTCCCATGTAAGAAATATTTGCCTGCCTACAGGTCACAGAGATATTCTACCCTCTTTATAGTTTTAACTTGGAAGCTTTGTCCTGTTTTTATGCTTATGCTATGATCCAACTCAAAATAGTTTTGAGTATAGTGCGAAGTCGGGGTTGAGGTTTCTTTCCTTCGAAGCAAAAGTGCAGCTTTCCAGCACCATTTGCAGAAAGATTTTCCGCTCCCCCTTGAATTGTTAAACACCGCCGCCTCCACAAAGCTGACTAAGGCCTGGTCTTTGCCTTCGAGAGCTTTAGTTTGCAGAGTAACTGTTGTACAGGAATTTATTGCTGACTTTCCCCCCAAAATTAGCCCTCTAAATCCTACTGCTGTGGTGCATGGAAAACATTACCCTTTTAGAAAAGGGATAAGGCAAAGTTCATCTGGCCCTCGGTAAGAACAGTCATATAAAATAATTAATGCAAATTACTGTGGCTGTGGTTGGTATGTGGCTTTGAAGGAATGCAGCAGAAGTAACACTTTAACTTCAGAGAGTTCTTGTACCTTTGTCCCCAGCAGAAAAAAACACCAGATGAATGTGTTCAGCACTTAGGGTGCTCTTACCCAGGTTTTAAAAGTTGTACCTTTGACCTTAGATGGTTCAAGGCTAGAATAAATGCAGTTCAGTTTTGAGGGATTTAAACATATTTTCCTGGTTTACATAACTTTTAGATACAAAAAGTTAAATTAGTTTTTAAGAGGATTTTGCTTCCTTGTTAACGCATTTTGATAACAGTTTCAGAGCCTGAATGAAGCTGCTCAGGTTGTATTACACCTCTGGGCCCTTTCCCTGTGAGGACTTTCTGCTCCAGGCACCGCTGCTTCAGCTTCTGTTCTTTGTCCGCAGCAGCCCTCCTCGCCGCCACCGGTGGCTGTGGATGCGTTTGGGTGATGAAGAGATGAGTTATGGTAGAAGGAGTGTTACATTAGGAGCTGCAACGAACGGATTTAGGGCTACTCACAGAGACAGTAATCTCTTTTGCTTTAATGTCCTTTGGTGTGAAGTTGAAAAAGTCACACTAACTCCCTGAGGTCAGTGTAAGACATATACACGGTGGAAGAGAAAGAGCTTGAAGAGCAAGATAGCGGGGTTCAAACCCTGACGGCATCCACTTGTGTGACCTTGGGCAGGTCCTTCCCTTCCCGAGCCTTGGGTGATACTAATACTATCCACCTCATGCTATTGTCAGGATCGAGGTAGACCAACCCTCTGGCATGATTAGCGCTCTTGGGAGACAATTTTCCACGGTCTCTCACATCTCTGCACACCTTCTGAGCAGAGGCAGGCTCTGGCTGCTTTTTGTTCTGAACTATCTCTTCAAGAATGTTTGTGCATAGAGGCGCTTTGGGAGGCAGAGGTATGTCCCCCTTCAGAGCGAAGGGTACGCGTGCTCACTGCCCAGTGTAGTAAAGGCACCGTCTCCCTCCAGAGCTGTGATCCATATGCTCTCCTACCTCTCTGACCGGGGTCTTCTGCCAACATCTATAAAATCAGCAAACTGGGATGAGCTGGTCGCCTAGCGTCGGGCAAAATTCAGGCCTTTTATAATTCTTGACAAGTACAGACTTTGCAACATAGGAGGCAATAAATGGCAACTTGTACTGTTACTACGTGACAAAGAAAAAGTCTGGAATAACAAATGCCTTGAAAGCTTGAAGTATTCTACACATATTAATTGTTACAGAGTGAATTTGATGTTTGTTGGTGGGTTGGACAGGATTCAAATCAATGTTGGGGAATCAGTCATGGATTTCCTGTGAGGGGAAGAAGTCTACGGTAATTTACCATGAAAGAAAAGGAATTTCTAAGATAGAAGATTTTTAAAAAAAAAACAGTAAACTTTTACCAACACTGGCAGAAAAAATATGAACCAGTCATGAAATGCTATTATAATAAAAATAGGCCTAAATAGAAATGTAGAATTTAAGATGAACAGTTAAATCTTCTTAGAATTTTTCAAATTGCAATTCTGTCTTTTCTCCTTAGGAATCACTGTATAATCCACTCCATTAGTAAAAAGCCACAACCACAGATTTTTCTGAGGTAAATCCTTTCCACCTTGGGATTTGTGGGAAGCCGCTGTGGGACATCACCCTAAGTTCCCCAGAGAGACTTCTCTGGCGAAAGGCTCTGAAGTACTACCTTAGATCCTTCTGAGATCTTAGCAAGTGCTTTTATATTCCCACCCATCCTAGATTTGATTTTCACTCGGAAGCTTGTCCTTAATTTGGGAATTTCAGAAAGACTTGGAGTCAAAAAAAAAAGATTCATTACTTTTTTGTTTTTCAATTACAGTTCACATTTAATATTATTTTGCACTAGTTTTAAGTTTACAGCATAGTGGTTAGACAATCCTATACTTTACACGGTGCTCCTCCCAATATTTCAAGTACTCACCTGGCACTGTACATAGTTGTTACGATGCTATTGACCATGTTCTCTATGCTGTACTTTACTTCCCAAAACTGTTTTGTGACTATCAATTTGTACTTCCTAATCCCTTCATCTCTTTCACCCAGCCCCTGACCACCCTCACCTCTGGCAGCCATCAGTCTGATATCTGTATCTGGGAGTCTGTTTCTCTTTTGTTTGTTAGTTTATTTTGCTCATTAGATTCCACATATAAGTGACATTACACGGTATTTGTCTTTCTCTGTCTCACTTATTTCACTTAGCATAATACCCTCTAGGTCCATCCATCCTGTCCCAAATGGTAAGATTTCATTCTTTTTTATGGCCGAGTAATTAATGTATATATATAATTTATATATAATGTATATAATTGTGTATGTGTATATATATATACTCACACACATACACATATATATATCACAGTGTTTTTCTTTTTTAATCCTCTTCCAAGGATATTTTTTATTATTGATTTTAGAGAGAGAGGAAGGGGGAGAGAACGAGAAGGAAAAACATCTATGCAAGAGAGACACACCCATCGGTTGCCTCCTGTACACACCCTGACTGGGGATCAAACCTATAACCCTTCTGCCGTGTAGGATGATGCTCTGACAGACTAAGCCCACCTGCCAAGGCTGCCCCACAGCTTTTTATCCACTGGTCTGCTTGTGGGCACGTGGGCTCCTTCTGTGTCTTGGCTGTTGTAAATAATTCTGCAGCGAGCACAGGGCTGCATATATTCTTTTGAATTAGTGTTTCATGGTTCTTTAGATATGTACCAAGGAGTGGAAACTCTGGGTCACAGGGCAGTTCCATTTTTAATTTTTTGAGGAACCTCCACACTGAAACAGTTTCATTAGTGAACCCAGCAGGTTTTGGCTCTTTTATATTTATGTTAGCTCTTTTATATATACAAATATTTTATATTTATATTTCATATCTTTCTTGAGCTGTTGTCTGTCCTTTACAATTCAGGGGTCCCCAGCCTCCAGGCCACGGACCGGTACCAGTCTGGGTCTGTTAGGAACCGGGCCACACAGCAAGAGGTGAGCTTGAATATAATGCACTTGAATCATCCTGAGACTGTCCCCCTCCCGTCCCCTCCATCCTCCACCCCATCGGTGGAAAAGTTGTCTCTCATGAAACCAGTCCCTGGTGCCAAAAAGCTGGGGACCTCTGCTTATATTTTATTATGAGCAGCAAGAAGACACCAGGCAGCAGTTCAGAACTCTGTGGCAATATCCTTAGCTAGAATATTTGTCTTATTGAGTATGTTTTCTACTTTCCATATTAACCACAATGTTGCTAAACTTTCAGCTGCTCCATAACAAGGGTCCCCTTTCCTCTAGTTTCCAGTAGCATTTTCCTCACTTTCCTTTAAGCTCACACTAGGCCAAAACATTTTGGCTGATAACTCTGAAAGCTGAGGCAGATTCTGAAGGCACTTGCAATTAGAGGCTGTCAGCCAGCTGTGCTCCTGGCTGCTGACTCTCTCTGGAGGAGAGAGTTAAACATGCACCTCCATGGCCACCACACATGACATTTATGCCAAGCTATGTTCTAACCTCCGCCAAGCTTTCCAGTCTTATCTCCTCACATTGCCTGCATCTCACTCAGTGCATTGGCTACACAGAACTTCTACTACTTCAGTGTCTTCAGATCACACAAAACCATGACATAGTGCAGGCTGCGTTAGGTGCTCTCGGCATCCTATAATACCTATAATGATATAGTACTTCCATAGGCCTGAGAAATATCTCTGTCACTGGATTGCATTCTGAGGTACTTGGATTCAAATGTTGGTTCTGACACTAATTAGCTATGTGACCTTTGTCATATTATTCGGTTTCTCTGTGCCTTAACTTCTTTACCTTTAAAAGGGAAATAGCCCTGGCCATGTGGCTCAGTTGGTTGGAATGTTGTCCCCTACACCAAATGGTTGTGGGGTCAGTTCCCAGGCAGGGCACACACTAGGTTGTGGGTTTGATCTCCTATTTGGGTGCGAACTAGAGGCGATCAATTGATGTTTCCCTCTCACATCGATGTTTTTCTCTCTCTCTCTTCCTCTTTCTCTAAAATCAACTAGGATATCTTTGGCTGAGGATTACAAAAAGTACGAGAATAATAATCCTCTCCTCCTCATAAGGTTGTTGGGGTTAAATGAGATAATAGAGGTAAATGCTTAGAACAAAGCACAGAGCAAGTGCTCAGTGACTGTTAGCTGCGATCATCAAGGATAGGAAGCGACGGGATTTGTTCATTCAGGTGCCCGAATTGCAGGGCAAAACTGATGGAGAGGTGAGTCCGTTTCACCGCTGAGAGTGCTTCTGTTTTTCAGGAGATAGTGCGGACACCTGCCTCTCCAAGGTGCTGTGATGGACGTGGAAGCCATCAGAATAAATCCAACAGCCTTTTCCTCCCTCTGGTTTAGGTCTGCAAGACAACCCTTGGTTCTGTGACTGTCACATTTCCAAAATGATCGAAATGTCCAAAGTGGCTGACCCTTCCATAGTACTTCTGGATCCACTGATGGTCTGCAGTGAGCCCGAGAGCCTGGCAGGGATTTTATTTCAGCGGGCCGTGTTGGATCAGTGCCTGAAGCCATCAGTGATGGCCTCGGCCACCCAAATCACGTCTGCTCTGGGCAGCAACGTCCTGCTGCGGTGTGATGCCACAGGCTACCCCACCCCACAGCTCACGTGGACCAGACCTGACGGCTCACCAGTTAACTACACAGGTATTTTCTTAATTTAGGCCCATGTGAAAACAAGGACATTTCAAGGATCTGTATTGAACTTTATGGATGGGGGAGATTTTCAATTGGCTGATTAATTCTATTAAAATATGCCAAGATTGTTAGGTGAAAGGGATTTGAAAGGTCATTTTATTGGTTAATATTTTCCTGTTTACCTGACTGACTACATAGATGAAATGAGAGAATCTGATCTTTTTCTTAGAAAACAGCATGATCCGGGGCATGAGCGATGGCCAATAAGGCCTTGTCTGGCTGTGCCTTCTTGGACACTCACTTTCAATTCTACAACCACTACAGCTTCCACAGAGGGGACTTTCATACTCGTTTCTCATTTTAAATAATTACATACAAACATTATTATGAAGCAAAATCTATAATTTTTAGAAATGCTGGTTTCGTAGACTTTTCAGACCTACTGTGACCAAGTCAGTGCTTTGCCGTCAGTTTCGATAGTGATGTTCTAATGATTAAAGCAACATAGTCTTAAAACTCTTTAAAGTTAAATCAAAGTTCAAATAATTCAATCTGATGTAATTAAAAAATCGAGGCCTAATATTCCTACAAATAGATCATAAATGGTTCTTACTTTGTGGTAGTGAGTTAAATTTGGGGTGACTAGGACACTGCTTCATGTATTATTATTCTTCAGAAAGCTTCAGAAATCAAGACAGGATGGACATGTGTTACATCTTAGTGTTTAGGAAGGTATAATTCCAACTTTTCCAAGACCATATATTATTCTGCAAAAAAAAGAACCCATGGTTTATTAATTCATATAAACTAAATATAAAATGAAAGATTGAAAATACAAATTATGACCTCTCCAGGCCAGAAAATGATGTAGATAGATAGCATTTTATTACAATGAAGAAATATTTGGGGAAATATTTAATCAAGGTCTGATAAACATTTTATAGGACCACAGTATATTAAAATTAGAAGGGATCTTTGATATCACTTTTATCTTATCCCCTAATTTTAAAAGTAAAGAAACAGAGGCCTAAAGACATTAACTGACTTATCTGAATTACATATGACTTAGTGGACAAAAGTTTACTAAAGTCAAGTCTCCCACTTCACAGCTTCATGTCTTTTCAAAAATACCATTCCCCATATAGTCCCCATGGCACCTGGCATGACCTAGACATTCATGTTGGCCATGACAGAACCACCGTCTGCCATCAGAGACTTGTGGTGTACCACTTCCCTCCTGGCTTGTGGGAAAGGGATGCTTGTAGAACCAAATAGTTGCTTCTCTTTTGGCTGGTGTGGAGGTTTTTCTTTCCCCCCACCCCCACCTCACAGAGTTATATGTTTTTTTCTTCCAGTAATTCAGGAATCTCCAAGGGAAGGAGTCAGATGGTCCATAATAAGCTTGACAGGCATTTCTTACAAGGATGCTGGGGATTACAAGTGCAAGGCCAAAAATTTGGCTGGGATATCAGAAGCTGTGGTTTCTGTGGCAGTGGTTGGTGTTGTCACAACCGCCGTAGCAT
This sequence comes from Macrotus californicus, assembly GCA_007922815.1. Lineage (NCBI taxonomy): Eukaryota > Metazoa > Chordata > Mammalia > Chiroptera > Phyllostomidae > Macrotus > Macrotus californicus. The sequence goes on along the minus strand of VMDR010007504.1, from coordinate 16,012 downwards.
CGGACGCTGCTGAAAGAAGAACCGGAGGCCACCCTGAGCGAGAAGTCCAGCCAGGATCTAGAAGGTCTATGTCCACAGCTGGTTCTCCACCATCTCCCCGGCTTTCTTCTTCCTTTTCTTTCTCCCCCCCTTCTTCGACTTTTCTTTCTACTTCCACTTCATCTCCTTCTTCTGCTGCTTCCTTCTCCTTATCTCCTTTCTTTCCCTCCATTGTTTCTTCAACTACAACTCTAAGTACTAGAATTTCAACAAGCACCACTATGGTCAGGCGGCAGCCACTCCAGCTCCATCCAGATGGGAAGAGAAACTTAAAGGTGGAGGCGGGTAGAAGTAAGCTTTCCCCAGCTAGTGCAAGTCAAAAAGAAGAGCTGGCATTATCGGATCGAGCAACGCCTATGGAGACGAATGCCACAATCGAAAATCTCAGAGCAGTCAGTGGGACCAGAGAGAGTGTGACCTTGATGTGGAACACCGTTAACATCACGCATAACTCTGAGGTGACTGTGTTGTATTCCAAGCATGGGGAGGAGGACCTGCTGCTGAATGCAGACTCCAGCAATAACCAAATAACCATAGAGGGCTTGGAGCCGGGGGGGCAATACATAGCATGTGTCAGTCCAAAAGGAGTGCCTCCTCAGAAAGACCAGTGTATCACTTTTTCTACTGACAGAGCTGCAGATGGTCATTCTCCCGGGCCCGTCCTGATTGCGGTGAGCGGCACCGCCTGTGTTCTTGTCTTGCCATTGATTTTTTTCCTGTTGTACAAAGTTTGCAAACTGCAATGTAAATCAGAATCCTTCTGGGAAGAGGATTTGGCAAAAGAGACTTACATCCAATTTGAAACCCTGTCCCCCAGGTCTCAAAGTATAGGGGAACTTTGGACACGAAGGCACAGAGACAATTCAGAAAAATTGCTGCTTTGTTCTGGGTCAAGTGTGGAATCGCAGATGACTTTTAAAAGTGAGGGTTCCAGGCCAAAGTATTATTCCTAAGGTTTTATAGCTCAGGCACACAGGAACCCACAAAATTTCTTCAAAAAAATGAGGACTCTGAGGGTATATTTGACTCTTTGTTTAGATAACTTTTAGACAGACTTTCACATCATCCATAAAAATCACAAATGGAATGATTTTAATTGTGTTTTGAAAAACTACGATCAGACCTCTGAACTGAAGAGACAGATGATCTTGATTTTTGTTTTGTGGAAGATATACAGAGAAATAATTTTTAGAGCAGTGCTTAACAAGTTAGAATTATATTTTAGGATAATATTTTAGTTCTTAAAAATAAATTCATGTGTAAGTAGTTGTAAAAAAAGTGAACTCTGAATTTTTAAGCAATGAGGAGCAATGAGGAAAGATTAGTAAGACCAGCTAAGCCTTGATGTTCATTCATGTTCGAAGTGCTTTATGGCATTTGCCGTGGCCATTGCCTAGTGAATGAGAGTGAACAGTACAGAATTTCATGTACTGCCATGCATTACTATATTATACAGTTGTATCCAATATTTCCCTTGTCCCTACAAATATAGTTATTAGCAAAAAATAAGTTTAAAAAGAGGACATGATACATAGTAAGGCCATTTCAAAAAAGTAGTAGCTTGCACTCTAATACATTTGCTAACACGTTACGTGGGTCTTTTGAGTGCTCATTTTAAAACCACCTCTTTACTACTTTGGTATTTACTCTTATTTTCTTACTCACCCCTTCTTTTCTCCCCACTCCTTCCTTCTTTTCCCCCTTTCTATGTTGTCCGAAGACAATCAGGTAGTCAAAGACCACATCTAAGCTCTTTATATGTTGCCACATTATATTTTGACTTCCTGGATAAAGGAAAAACTTAGAAAGTCTTTTTTAGGTCCAGTAAAGGATGTGTTAACATTTTGAAAGAGCAGCTTCAGTGGATTCACCATATAACTAGACAGGAAAGGGGCTTTAAAAGACAAATACCATATGATCTCACTTGTATGTGGAATCAATGAACAAAATAAGCTGATGAGCAGAATAGAAACAGAGGCATGGATACGTGGAACAGGCTGACAGCTGTCAGAGGGGAGGGGGGTTGGGGCACTGGTGAAAGAAGGTGAAAGGATTAACCAACACACACACACACACACACACACACACACACACACACACACGACATACAGACAAAGACAACAGGTTGCAGGTGTGATGGCCAGAAGGAAAAGTGGATGGGGGTAGGTGGAGGTGGGCAAAGGGGTGGAAAATGGGGACGGAAAGAGACTTTGCTTTCGGTGATGGGAGCACAATGCAGTGTGCAGAGGATGTTTTGTTGAGTTGTACCCTTGAAACCTGTATGGTTTTAGGAACCAATGCACCCCAATAAATTCAATTAAAAAATAAAAATATAATTTAGTTTTTTTTACATTTTCACCACCTGTACTAAAAATTATATTCCCTCTACATTGAAGGTTTTAGAATATAGAGCAGATTTATGAAGGTGTGTCAGGATCCTTAAATATTCTGAGAAGCAAGTTCTAAGCAAAAATTATATTTTGTTTAAGAAATAGTTCGACTTTAATGTAACACATTGTGCAAATTTTAATACAAGCAGCTAGACAATGAAAAAAATGTTCATTTCAAATGCTCTTCATTAAAAAGAAAAAAGAATTCTAGTTTGCCCATAATCTGCATATTAGAAGAAGACCAACATGGATGGATGGCTTGCTTGGGACTCCCAAATTTCCCCATTCTGTAGAATTTCCTTTCCTTTCCTTTCCAGCCTATTTGTCCTTAGTGCTTCCATCACTGAGTGCATTGTCTAATGATCCAACAGTTGTTTTTTTTTTTTAAGATTTTATTTATTTATTTGTAGAGAGAGGAGAAAGGAGGGATGAAGGGAGAGAGAGAAACATCAATGTGTGGCTGCCTCTTATGCATCCCTTACTGGGGACCTGGTCCACAACTGAGGCATGTGCCCTGACTGGGAATCAACCCGGTGACCCTTTGATTCGCAGGCCAGCGCTCAATCCACTGAGCCACATCAGCCAGAGCGATCTAAGTTTTTAATTCAGTATATATTGTTAGGATTTTTTAGAAAAATACCTTTTGCAAGCAATTTTTTATTTAGCTTCAAGTTATGCTCTACTTATTTCAAATTAAGGACTGCAAAAACTTGCATTTCTTTATTCTAAAGTCATCATGAGATCCCACTGCCATATTTAAGAAGTTTATATAGAGACTGCCATATTAGCACTTTTTAAATACTATATATGACCATGGGAGAACATCAGAGATGACTGAGCCAAGTGGCACCCAAATTCTACAAAGGCAGGCTGCTTGTCAGGAAAGGCACCGTGGACCATCCTAAGGAGGTGAGTTACTGACTGCCCTCAGAATTCAAATCAAGTTAGGCATGGCTTAGTTTTGACCAATGAGGAAAAGCCGGTTGGTGGTGTGGAGGGGAGAAAGCACCTTTGTTGTCCTTAACTTGTCTTGGCACATGAAGTGAGTTGCAAGCACTTTGTTACTAATAGTGAAAGAAGTAAAGCTGTAAGTCATCTACTTTCTAAAAACACATACATTTGTGTGTAGTCAGGTTATCCGGATCTTATCATTGCTCTTACGTTCTTACAGGAACTGACATGGAATTCTACATGGTCAGCAGCTTGTCTGTCAAAGCCACCCTGTCATTGTGGAGAGCAACCATAACTGACAGTCAATGTAGGCCACAATTAAATGTGATTCCAATGTTTTACTTTCGGGCAAAATATTCTTGAAGTTTGTGAAACTTGAGTTACACATGAGGGTGTGTCACATGGGAGACTCTCGGGGGTGGTGTGCTGTGATGTAAAAATTAGTAAGAACTCCAAGCTAAGAGTTCACGATGGCCAGATGGATGAACACGGGCTCCAGGATCAGACAAGTACGCTGGACTTTGGGAAACTTTCATAAAAAAATTCAAAGGAACAAAAGTTCTTTACCCACGGACTTGAGTCTCAAAAAGGGATTATGGCTAACAAAAGGAGATTAAAAAACAACAACAACAAAACTTCTAGTTGAATAATTGCAAAATAATTCAAATGAAATGGGAGACAGCTCAGGTAAGTTGAATGGCTGCCTAGGAATCTAAAATTTCAAACATATGTATAAAAGATATAAAGAATGGAGAGTAACTAAGGATGGATGTAAAAATGTAGCAAATCTATTTATAAAAGTGTCTTAAATTAAGGCTCCCAATAAATTAAGGATAAAAAAATGATAAAGTGGATGAAGGAACTATAAGGCGTGTTTTTTTCTAAGTTAAAAAGAAGAAGGAAATCATGAGCCTACTGCTTAGAGATGATAACAGAAAGCACATTAGAGAAGTAGCAGAATCATTCAATTCCTAGGGTTTTTTTCCTTTTGTTTTCTAGATGTGTTTTTAGACCGAATATAGAGAAGAAACTATGAAAAGTGGGAATTTTCAGCCCAAAATAGATGAGAGATTAATAAACTAACACCAAGATGTTTAAATTGAGGCCAGATGAATTAGGTACCAGGAGGTAACAGAATTTTCGGCCATAATTGAGCATGTGAAAATGAATATTATGGTCATTACCAGCCAACAAGTGACAACTAAGGAGAGGCTTTGACAAACTAACATGTTTTTTAATGAGGTTACTAGGCAGATAGATTGAAAAACTGCTTGAAAATTAAACAGCAGCCAGCAATTGTTATTTGTCTGGACTTGGACTAAAATGAGTTGTCTCCTCCTAGTATGTCTTGTAAGGGTTTTAAATGACATAAGAAAGTTTCTAGTGAGATGTGTATACCCTATTTTATTTAGCATTTTTATAAATGAGTGAATGAATACGTACTTTCTGACTCTGCAGATGACACGAAGACAGGCAAGATCTTATATCAGAATATTCCAAATGGAAGGGGCAAGTAAACATGTCCTCTGGAGAAACCAGGCCGATTGTCCTAAGCAACTGCCCGAAGAGAGACATTTCCCTGAATTATTCTGTCTTAATTAAAAACCATGTGAATTTCCATTTTATGTCATGATTTTTAAAATTATAAAATAATCCTCTCCCTAACCAATCTCATTTCTTAAGGTAAAAGTGGCATTTCTGTACCTTTGACGATCTTGGCACATATTCCCCCAGAGGTGTCCTGCTTATCTTCACCCAAGCCAGTTCCAAAACCTCGAACAGAATGAAGGACAGAGACCTGCGGCTCTCCATCAGAGACTGTCTCACGCTATATAAAGCCAACAATGGACATGCTGATATGCTAGGTGAGGAAACCAAATTTTGAAAATTACCTTAACGAGACGGCATATTAACAAAGTTAAATCTAATAGGGATAACTATAAATTTCGTCTTTTGGTTTACCACAAATATGGGTGTTTGAGTGAAAAAACATCTGTGACGTTAGTTGATTAGAATCACTCTATGGACTAAGAGAGTTATGTAACTTGCTAAAAATGCTAGGTTGAAGTTACTTTAACATAAGCAGTAGTTGTACTAAAGGAGGTGTGAGTCCCTCTGTGCTCTGCATTACTAAGCGGGTTTAATTTTGGATGTCAAATCCACACAGTTTCCTTGGGAAGGCACCTAAGATCAGCTAGCATCTGGAAACTTAATTATGCAAGAGAGAGTTAAGAGTACGCAGCACGGACTCCTGGCAGACCAGACCAGCTTGTGCAGCGCATGACACTAACTGCAGCCCTCAAGCACTGTGCTTACGAGCATCTGCTTGGGCTGTTAAAAGGGAGGCTGCTGAGATCTAGAGTCGGAAATTTGGATGCAGTAGCCCGGGGTCCTCAAAAGTGCATTTTGACGCTCCACCCAGGGTGTGATGTAAAGACTTCAGGAAGCACCGTCCTGTGCAACGTATGTAAAAGCAACATTGGAATTACAAAGAAGCAGAATGAATCCACATTTTAAAAAACCAACATTTTTTGGTAACAACCGGAGTTAGAAAAGAGTGGAGTAAACCATGTTGTAATAATATCACTCTGTATCTATGAGTTTGTTGTTTTATTTGTTTATTTTGGTTTTTGGCTTTCACATACACCTGGAACCACGTGGAAACCACGTGGCACCTGTCTTTCTCTGACTGACCTATTTCACTTTTTGCCAGCACCTGCACTGACCTTTGTAGTCTCCCGACTTTTTTCATTTTGTGCCTGTATTCCTTTCGCTGTTTTCTTGAGGTCTTCTTCCTTTTTTCTTTTAATCTTCACCAGAGAACAAGCCCACTGACTTAGAGAGAGGGGATGGGAGGGAGAGAGGGAGAGAAATACCGATGTGAGAGAGAAACACCGATCGGCATGTGCTCCAAAGGGGACCAAACCCACGACCTACTCATGTGCCCTGACCAGGAATCAAACTCATGACCTCTCAGTGTGAGGGACAATGCTCCAGCCAACTGAGCCCCACTGGCCAGGGTGAGGTCGTCTTCTTCTCATACAGGTCACGTCCTACAGGTCTGTGTTTGGGTTCATTTTTCTTTACATCACCCAAGGAATCATAAATCACACCAGAGCCAGTGGTGCTGCCACCGCCAGAGTGGGCTCTGAATCCAAACACGAAGATGCCATCTGCTGTGGTCTTATACATTTTGGCTAGTTTTTTTTTCTGAATTTCTATCTTATGTACTTTTGCTTTCTAAGGATGAAATACATCAATGACCATTTTTTTTTTCCACTAAAGTAGGCTGTTACTGGTTTAAAACACTACATTTTGTGCTTACTTGTGGGTGGAGAATTTGGAAAGGACTCATCTGGATTATTCATTTCTGTTCCTATGTTATCAGCTGGGAGGATGCACTTCCAGGTGACTCCTCTAGTCACGTATCTGGTGCCTGGGTGGGGACAGCAGAAGTCTGGGTTTAGTTGGGTCCCTCCCCTTCTCTGTCTCATTGCAGGGCTTCTGCACACGGTCATTCTAGCTGAGTTGTCAGACTCCTACATGGAGGTTCAGGGATTCAAGAGAACAGAGCAGAAACTGACTGTCGTCTTAAAAGATACAACTAGAAGAACATATTCTATTACGTAGTCACAGGCCAGTCCAGAATTAAGTGGAAAGGTAAATAAACCCCACCTGTCAATGGAGGTATGTAAAAAATGTATGGCAATCTTTAACCCACCAAGTAGAAAGTCCTACCTAGAAATTTTAAGAAATTTCTTTTTGCCATTAAACAACTTTTGGATAAAAGCTAAAATATAAGCAGAAATTTCAGAATTTTTGAAAAACTGATAATTAAAAATTCTATATAAAAGAACTAATGAGACCCTGAAACTGATATAAAATAATAATGGCCCTGGCCGGTGTGGCTCAGTTGGTTCAGCACCGTCCTGCAAACTGAAAGGTTGCTGGTTCAGTTCCCGGTCAGGGCACATGTCTGGGCTGTGGGTTTAGTCCCCAGTTGGGTTGTGTGTAAGAGGAAACCAATCACTGTTTCTCTCCTTCTCTTGGTCCCTCCCTTCTCCTCTCTCTAAAATCAATAAAAGGAAAAAGTTAAATAATAAATAAAACAGTATTGAATGTCAACTATAATTGAAAAGTAAAAAGTAAAATTAAATTAAAAAAATTAATGAGCTACTTTTAAAGCAGTGATCAGCAGAAAATTCATAGTGACAAAAACATACCAATAAAATAAAAATGAATAAAAATAAAAATTACTGAATTAAATTTTAAAAAACCCAAACCTAGAAATAGAAGACAAAAATAAACAAAAAGAAGCTCAGGGAAGTAAACAATGAAATAGAAGTAGACACTAATGAGGCAGGAAATAAAAAATATATAAAATAAATCAAAATCCTCTGTTTTAAAAAAGTCAGCAAGAGAGATGAACCACTAACAAATTTAACTTTAAAAAGGAAAAAAGCACAAATATTCTACATAAAATGATAAGAGAGATAACTGTTGATATACAGAAAATATTAAAAATCGTAGAAGACTACTTTGCATACCTTTATGTAAATAAATTAGAAAATCCAGATGAAGTGCATCATTTCATAGGAAAACACAATTTACCAAAATGTACACAAGTGTTGCTAGAAAGCATAAGCAGAGCAGTTATAACAGAATTAAAGGAAGTTATCAAGAAACTAGCTCACAAAAGGCACTAGGTCCAAATGATGTCACAGGGGAATTCTACAAAGAAACAGGTAGTCTTAGAGCTACTGAAATTAATCAGAGAAAATGAAGGACAATTTCCAAAATCTTTTTACAAAGCAAGTATAACCCTAATATCTAAAGATAACTATAACACTAATATGCTAAAAAGACAGTTAAAAAGAAAAATATGTCACATGAATATCATTTATGAATATTGAAGTAAAAAGTCCGATATAAAATTTAAGCGAACAGACTTCATTAAGAAAACCACATTAAGAAAACTTCGTGACCAAGAAGGTTCATTAAAGAATTCAAGATAGTTCAATATTGGAAGTGTATTAAAATAAACCACTGCAGTTGGCCCTGAACAGCATGGGTTAGTGGTGCTAAGCCCCTGCAAGGTCCACGTAAAAGTCCACGTAAAATTTTGAGTCCCCCAAACTTCCTACTATCCTACTGTTGACCGAAAGCCTTGCCAATGACCTAAATAGTAAGTAACACATATTTTGTATATTATATGTATTATATACTGTATTCTTACAACAAAGCAGAGAAAAGAAAATGTTGTTAAGAAGATCATCAGAGAAAGTACATTTGCAGTATGTCCTGTATTTGTTGATGCCATGTCTGTTTTAGGCGGACTGACTCTGCAAGTTTTTTTACATTGTTAATTGAAAAACTGCATATAAGTGAACCTACATACTTCAAATCCATTTTGTTTAAAGGCCAGCTGTATATTAATATATTAATAGTTCTGAAAAAGCCTTTGAAAAAATTCAACACTTTTGCTAATAAGAACTCTCAAGAAAATAAAAATGGATGAATACTTCCTTTGTGTATGACATTTACATATCACAAATCATTGATTATGGTTTTATATAGCATAAATTCTTTATGATTATGGTTGACATGGATCCACACATATATTGATTTGAATACATCTATGCACAAAGAAAAGCCAGGGAACTCACTCACTATCATGTTGTCTTTTGGGTCTTGAGGCCCCTGACTTGCCTGTCTTCTCTCCACCTTTCAGACTCTTCTTATGTTTGTTTTACACAGCAAGTCCAAGGCTTTTAGTTGTACTGAACAGAAGGAATACATAAAAGTGTGTCTATTCCATCTTAGTAAAAGTAGAAGTTTCTCCCAAATAACTTTGGAATACAGTCCTTTTATAATACTATATATCTCCCTCAAAGGGAGAAAAGGAACCACAAACAAATCTCAAACTCTTTTTTTGGTAGATTTGTTTTTTGGATTATTACAGGTGTAACAATTCTAAAACTATTTTCTCTGTATTGTAGGAATGAGTAAATGAACAAATGGACTGATAATCTTAGAAACCAGAATATTTACTGTGAAGAAGGACACGAATACAAGATAGGAAAGGGGAAGGAAAAATGCTGTGGGGTTGATTGGATTTTGGAATTGAAAGCATAAACTATTTCATGTCTCTTTCTCTGTCTCTGTCTCTCTCTCTTTCTCTCTCTCTCATCTATCTGTGCATCATCTGTCTATCACCCACCTATCTACAATGTTTCTGTTACACTCTAATAGTACTGAGCACAGCCAGCACTCAAATCTTGCTTTCTAAATAGCATTCCCACTAAAATGAGCCAGGACTCCTTAAAGAAATAGCTGATTTCAAGATTGTGTTAGGGACTGTAAGAGTTGAATCTGCAACATCTTATTGTGACAGCATACTAAGGAAGTGCTCAAAAAAGTGATGGGATAATGTCAGAAGTCCCCTTGAAGCCAGTTTGGAAGTTCTCCTCCTGGCAATCTGAGCATAAAAATGAGTAAAGACAGTAAGGAATTATAACCCAGTGAATAAAATAGAAATCATGAATTATTACTGATAATATATGGTAGAGAGATAGGTTAGGTAGGTAGGCAGGTAGGTAGAAGGATAGATAAACAGATAGATAAGAAGTAAGAGCTTTTTCTTATTACAGAAAGCTTATTGATATATCAGGGGGGAGAAGAAGAATTGGAAAATCACCAGTAACCATCATAGTAAAGATTAGTTTGGGCAAGTATCACTCATGGATGACAAATCTAGGGGGAAAAGTTTGAGGAGGATCAAGATATTTTCATGGTTTTCTGGATGTCTCCCTACAGATTGCTCATTATATTATAGCAATATGGAAAAATAGTAACTGTGCAGTGGATAAGCAGAAAGACCCTTTGGCTGGGGAAACAAAATTAACATCACTGATAAGGGGACAAAAGACATAACCGATCTCTGTATGTGATGTCCTGAGAAAGCCACAGTATCACTTACAAATATTCTAGCTGTGGATGCAATAATCTGAATCTAGTCATGAGAAAACAACAAACAAACCCAGACTGAGGAACATTTATGTCATGGGAGATCCAAGATGGTGGCAGAGTAGGTGGGTGTTACACTCGCCTCCTCACAGGACCAAACTGAAATTACAACTAAAATATAGAACAATCAACCCGAATAACCAGCTGAAGACAAACTGAACAGAAGTCTTATAACCAAATATTTACATAAGTCAAGGGTTTACAGAAGACTAATAGCAAGGATGGAGATATGAAAAGGGCTGGCCCCACTCCCATGGGCAGCAGCTGAGATTCCAGAGGCATATCTCACCTGCAAAGGCTCCTCCTGAGGACTGCAGGATCTGAACCCCATGCTGGCCTTCTCAGCTTAGAGCACCAGAGCTGGGATGAGGTACTCACATAACATCTAGCTGTGAAATTCAGCAAGGATTCTGTCTGCCAGGGAGAGGCAGATGTCTGCTGGAGACACAGGTTCCCTCTCGGGGCCAATGCACAAAATCTTGTTCATAGCCACTCATCCTGGGCTCTGGAAGATGGAGGGCAGAGGAGACTAGAGTCATGTGAAGAGAGACTGGGGTTTGTGCCTTTGGGGAGAGAGCTGAAGGGACAGCCAACAGGATCCCTGTGCTGAGTCTCTCTCCCACACCCCAGATACTATCTTTCTTGGGTGGAGCACTCACCTCCTTAAGACATCAACTTGGAGGAATGCAATAGCCCAACCCTCTGGACTCCCTGTCACCCCACCCTGTGGAGCTCATGCACTATTGAAGAGTCAGCTGCCTGGACTGTGGTGTAAAGGTCTGGACAGACTGAGGGAATGTCAGTGACTATGGTGTGATTGTGGAGCAGGGACCATTCCCCCTACTTTCCCATAAACCTGACAGGTGCCTCCCCACCATGGGAGATCTGCTAGCCCCACCTTCCGGGCTCCTGGTACACCTCCCACTGCTGAAGTCTGGGCAGAATACAGAACATCAGAGCAGGATACAATTAACTTCACAAGCAGCTTATCCCAAAGGAAATCTTGGCAGGCACCAGACTCTGCTGAGACAAATTCTACTTTGTGTGATCAACACCTTGACAGTACCTTGTACACTGTGGTCTGTAACTACCTATTTGTACTGCTAAATCCCCTCATCTCCTACCTGTTTTCCCACAGCCTCCCTCCCATCTCTTTATCTTTAACCTTTGGCATTTTAATTGTGATATGTCTTGGGGTGGTCCTCTTTGCATCCGTCTTGTTTGGGATTCTCTGTGCTTCCTGGACTTGTATGTCTATTTTCTGCACCAAATTCGTGAAGTTTTCTTCCATTATCTTTTCAAATAGATTCCCAATTTCTTGATCTTTCTCTTTTCCTTCTGGTATCCCTACGATGTGAATATTGGAACACTTGACATTGTCCCAGAGGCTGCTAACACTATCTTTGTTTTTTTTTTGGATTCTCTTTTCTTTTTGTTATTCTGATTGGTTGTTTTTTCTCTTCCTTATGTTCCAAATCATTTATTTGATTCTTGGTTTCATGCACTCTACTGTTTTTTCCCTGTAAATTGTTCTTTATTTCGATTAGTGTATCCTTTATTTCTGACTGCATTGTTTTTATGCTGCTGAGATCCTCACAAAGTTCCTTGAGCATCCTTATAACCAGTGTTTTGAACTCTGCATCTGATAGATTACTTACCTTCATTTTGTTTAGCTCTTTTTCTGGAGTTTTGGTCTGTTCTTTCATTTGAGACATGTTTCCTTGTCTCCTCATTTTGGCAGCCTCCCTGTGCTTGTTTCTATATATTAGATAGAGTCACTATGGCTCCCTGTCTTGGTAGTGTGGCCTAATGTAGTAGGTGTCCTGTAGGGTCCAGTGACACAGACTTCTCTATAACCCAAGCTGGGTACTCAAGGTGCATGCTTTGTGTGGGCAGAGTATACCCTCTTCTTGTAGTTGAGCTTTGATTGCTGTTGGCTGGTAAATAGGAGGGATTTACCCAGGTCAGTCAGCTGCAAGGATTGGCTGTGACCACTGACCACCAACCTCCACTCTCCATGGAGGATCAGCTGTGCAGGGGCAGGGTTGTGGTGCTCCGACGTGGTCCAGTAGCTGTCCACTGGGTGTGCTGGCCCTGGGGTTTCCCAAGTCGTGCAGGCCAAGGTCACCCCACCCCTGGGTGTGTTTTGCCTGGGGCCTCCCTTTCTGAGCTATAAAGCTATACGAGATCACTGCTATTTGTGCTGGGTTTGGGGATTTCCAAGAGAAGCCAAACTGTGAATCTAGGCTGGCTGCTGCTAGTTCTGGGCCTGGGGCTCCCTGAGGGCAGCTGCTGCTTGTTTGAGAGGATTTAGGAAGTTGTGAAGCTTGAGCCAAGACAAGCCATTCATATGGAAAAGCAGCTTGGGTGGGCCTGTAAGTTGAGTGGGGCAGAGTCTCTGGGGATCTCCAAAGTGGGTCAAACAGTCTTAGCCAGGTTGATGGAATCTTAGATATGGCACCTTCCTGCTGGCTCTGTGAGGGGAGGGTCCAGAAAAGGGACAAGGTCCTGTGCTCACCTTGATGCCAGATACTACAGCCTCCCTCTACACGCCACTGGTGCCCCTCAAGCCACCTCCCCGGTACCAGAGCCCAGAGGGAGTGAGTCTGAGTAGGTGAGTCTATGTGTGCATTCTTTAAGAGGAACTGCTTGGGGCTCCAGAAGTTTCTTCCACTGACTCAATCTCTGTTGGTTTTTGCAGCCAGAAGTTGTAGGGACTTATCTTCATGGTACTGGAACCGTGGGCTGAGGTGGGGCTGGGACTCCCTACTCCTGAGATATTCCTTCCAAATTTTTATCTACCACACATGGATATGGAACCAGCCCATTCCATGTCTATGCCCCTCCTACCAGTCTGGATGGATGTGGTTTCTTTAATTCTGTAGTTGTCAGACTTCGGTTCAACTCGATTTTTGTCAGCTCTGAGCAATGGTTATTCTATATATTAGCTGTAATTTTGATGTGGTTGTGCAAAGGAGTGAGCCATAGCTGCCTATGCTGCCATCTTGACTGGAAGTCCCAATATTTGTGTTCTTAAGATTATGTAATACTGAGGGTTGAAAGTATGTGATGTATGTATGCCTATACTTCCATATATATTTGGAGAGAGCAAGAAACTGATAATGCAAAGTTGGCAAAGTTTAACAACTGGTAATCTGGATAAAAGATATTTTGGAGTTCCCTTGCAATTTTTTTGTGAGTTCAAATTGTTTCCAAGTAAAAAAAGCAAATTTTATACACATCTCACACACACACACACACACATTTATACATATATATGATAATAGACCAAAAATAAGTGAAGGCAGGACATAGAAACCCTGCAAAAGCCCCATCTCTGAATTATAGCTAGAAATTTGTATTGAAACTACTTTTGTTCAGGTTGGCAGAGCTTATGATTATAATCATTTTTTACATGTTCAACATGCACTGAAAGGAACACCAGCACTTCAATGAACATAAGTCATTAGATCAGCTTCCTCAGCTTATGAAAAATTAAAAAATTAGGAAGTAGTGACAATTTAAAAATTTGAAATTGACTTTGATGTTAATGCAATTAAGGTGTATCTTTAGACTAAATTCAATGGTACTTATGTATTACTAGACTATGACTGCTTAAGGCAGGTATTTTTGGTATTTACTTAAACATGATCTGTGCCATATGTGCAAACACACCATATATATAGCCAATGTCCAAACATAGCAGCTGATTCTCTTTCTTCTGGACAAATGGAGTGGTTTCCTTAGCCCAGGGAAATACTTACAAACTCAACATTCATTGCATTCTCTTTCCTTAGGACTCCTTCCTACCCCCACCCCATCCCTGCCACATTCCCACACACTCTAACTGATTCTGTTATCTTTTTACCTTTAGCAGAATCTTATTTCACTTTAGCAGTTTGCACATTTGTAAAATTGGACACCTAGGGTTTTAATTTTCAAAGCATTTAGCATTACTTAAGGGGTGTGTCCTAGCTTCTTCAAATATGCATGTGCATCTGTGTGTGTGTATTTATGGGCATGCAGTCTGCTCCTTGACAAACTGATCCTCTAGTACATGCTTGGAATTCAAATAGTTTTTTATGTATGGCTGCAAGTTTATTGACGGTGGTCATGTTTTAGAGACCAAGTTCTCAGATGGAAGGGGCCATGTCTGTCAATCTGCCAGATATCACACCTGGTTATTTAATAAGTGTTATCATGATGAGCAAGGAAATTCTTTTGCAGAATAGTTTTATGGCTCTGATATTCACTAACATAATTAACAAGCTGAGCTAAATTATTAACTTTTTACCTGATGGCAGAAAAAAATTCTTATAAAGGATAATTAAAAGATTAGAATGGGCATATACATATAATATTGAGGAGTAAAGACACATGATGTATTATGACATATGCAACTTGTTCTTCAATATCTATTTGATGTTACAAATGTGGCAAACTATTTACAAGTAATGAGTCTCAGCGAAGGATATTTTGGAGTTATTTCTCCATCAAAAGAATCAAGTTGTTCTTATTGTCTCATAAGTGGCCAAACATTTCTTTACTATTTCAAATTTTTTTTGCTGAGATTGAACCTCTACCTTTATATATTTTGGTTGTTTATACTTTTTTGTGAATAGCTTAGTTTTGGACTTTTCACATTTTTCTATTGCACTGGTGGTCTTTGCCTTTTTAATTTGTAAGAATATTTAAATATTAAGTATATTAATTATACATCTATACATAAGGTCCAGTACAAATAACACTCCATTTTTATTACAAAATCCTAAGCATGTAATTCTGTAACATAACAATATCACACTCAAGAACACAATATGACATTTTAGGTGAAATGTTCAAATTAAAACTATAAATTATTACACCCATATTATTATCAACCTATCAACCACACTCAAGCAGGCATTGCTTCTGCTGGACCCTGTATATTGCAAATATTCCTTCCTTGCTTTTCATTTGTCTTTTAGCTTTATTTATGGTGTTGTGCATAGAAAAGTTTTACAGTTTAACCACACCGTTGTGTAGTTAAGTCATTTCGTATTCACATTTCTTGTTTCTGGCCTTATTACTGTATTTAAAAAGGGTTCCTCATCCCAAAATTGCTTATGGAGCAATTGCTTAATTGAATTGGCTATAATCTTCACCTCCTTCTAAGTGCATTGTGTAGACAATGGATTTAAGAGATTTAAAGAAGTGATATTGTCTAAAAAATTTTTAGAATAATTTCCCACAGGAGAGCAAATTTACCTTAGAAGTATAATTTTATACTATAATTTCTTTGCAAATTCAAAATCAGGGATTTTTGTAAGAGCTTTGTAAAGCAAAACTTTTCATCTCTTTATAAAGTAACAGAACAATATACCAATTGTGGATTTTAGAGTGACTTTTATTTTCCATATTTGTGAAGGTTTTTTTTTTTACAATGACTACATATAGCTCTTATCAGAAAATATACATGCTGTTTTTAAATTAAAGCTTACACTTATATAACTACAACTCTAAAAAATATGCAGAAAAAGTATATTTGTTAATAGTTGTTGCTGCCAGATGGTTGGGATTATGGGCAATTAATTTTTTTTCCTTTTGCTGTGTTTTTACATTTTCCA